>JAMZAV010016282.1:0-10342 GCA_024449915.1 Sweltsa coloradensis | reverse complement strand
GGGAAAGGGTTTTTTTTTTAAATTTTTTTAAAAAGATTCAGAAAAGAGGTGATTTCGAGATAGACTAGCCATTGATTATAGTAATATTCATTATATTTTTGCGCAGTTTTTTCCTCCCAAGCAGACTGTCGCCGTTTTTAGTCGGAAATCAATCTTCAATGCAATTTTAGTTTAAAAATGAAAACCCTTTTTAAAATTTAAAAAATTCGCCTGAAAAAACGTTTTTAGGCCCCTAAAAGGGGCACCTTTTAAAAAAAAATCTCGCCTACGGCAAAAAAAAGCTCCGGCGGCTGGGGCTTTCCCCCAGCCCCCGGTTTTGCCCCCCCAAACCCTGTAGTCAATTTGATTTGGACCCCCCCACTAAAAAATTAGTTCCTACCCCACTGGCAGGTGGCGGAGATTAGGGGCCCTTGGGCTGTAAGGTGGGTTTTCGTTGTACTTCCCCAGGGAGTTTAAATAAAAACTGATGAAACATTTAGGTGATGAATAGAAACGTTTTTCTTTACATTTTAATAATATGAGCCCAAAAACAAAAGACAAAGCATACTTAGTAATCAAAGATGGGGGACGCCCAAAAACGCGGGAGTTGTAGTAAGTTTGACCGTGAAGGAGTCTTGCTTCGGGGGCGTGGCCTACTACAGAGGTCGAAACGTAATCGATACTATTACTACCAATCTTGCAACATCGACTAATGCGGTCTAGAAAAACTAGGCCTAAGTTAAACACAATAGCAGGCTAAAGTCATTGGGCTAATAAGTACTCATTCGAGTAAAAAAGGGCGCACGCCCAACACCCCTTCTCCCCGGTTTCACTCGCTAAACACTAGCGGGGCTTGTGAAGCAAACCTTTTTTAATAGTTCTTTGACATGGTTTAGTCTCATGCCCGAGCTGTGTTCGGTTGGGCAGTACTGCACATCCACGACCCGCTCTGCAGATCTCGGATGAGTGGTGCTTACTGCGATGGCTTCGCCCTAGCGCTGCACCGATCGGGACTCGATCAAGCGAATACAGCCTTGGTTGCCCCCCCCGAAGATCGGGGTTGCCTTGTACTGGTACCCCTACGTCGTCCAGCAGTTGATGAAACCACAACAGCTTTTGACGGGGCATTCGCAGCCGCGACTTTTCTGCCTCGGGGACGAAATCGACGATCGTCTGCTTGCGACTCGACCACGATCTGGCTCTCCCCCCAATGGGAAGAGTATCCGTAGTCTTTTTCGGTCGGTGGTGTCACGGCCCAGTCAGCGTCCACGACCCTTGCACTGACCCCAAATCCTTGCAGACAGCGCATTTTCGCTCGAGGGCCCCGGCCAGGTAACGCTTTTACCGCTTCACCGTTTTCCCAGTGCGTTCTGTGGGTGATCCGTCGGTCAAGAAGTGACGTTTCCCCCCCCCCCCCAAGTCGGGTTTGGGACACGTAGCTATGACAGGAGTGACCCAAAAATTTGCGATACTTTGTTTTATTCGGCAACTTGACGCGGGTTTTTCCCATGGAAGAATAAAATTTTGTTTCCTTTGGGCGTGGCAGAAGGTTTCGTCTCCAGCATCCCTTGCTCTTCTAGAAGTTGAACTATTTAGTTCGTTGGTGGATAAGGAACAAACCCGTCTTTTTCTCGCTCGATCTGGATCCCCAAATAGTGACCACTTCCCCTAAATCCGGTCGTGAAAGCTCGTTTAGCTGCGCCAAATGCCTGAAACGCCCTTTCGTTTTCCCCCGGCTACCAGTAAGTGTCTACGTAAAACAGCAAAGGTTTTTACTACCGGTCTTTTCCTTTTTTCAGAGAGACATGAATCAGTTTTTCCGCCTCAAAACCCAAGATTGCCATTGTTTCTGGGGCCTTTTTTTCCCATGCTCGTCCCGGGATTTTTTGAGCCGTAGATACTGCGCTTTGTCGCATCCCATTTGCCCTTGCCGGGTTTCCCCTCAAAACCCGGTGGTTTCCATGTAAAGCTCCTCTTCCAGATCCCCCCTTTGGGTCGTGACTTAAAACGTAAGGTGCCGTACATGCAACTGGCAAATAGCGCCAGCTGAGCACACGCGCCTGTCTGTGCTTGACTACTGGCGCAAAGTCTGTCGTGTCCCACCATAACGCTGCGGGAATCCCTCGCCATACCGGCTTTGTAAGTGTTGAGCACCATTTGATTATTTTTAGCTTGAATACCCATTTGGATGAACCCCCGGGGGCCCCTGGAGGGGATTTTTGGAAATCTCCCACATCACTTTTTTAAAGAGCTGACATTTCCTCTTCTGCGGCCCAAACCCCCAGTTTTTCTTTTCGCGTTCTGGTAGCTCCATCATTGTTGCCACGAGGTGGCTCACGGGGTTTGGTCACTCTTATTTTTATACAAAATTTTTCGGGGGGGGGGTTCTTTATTCGGTCTCTGGTTTGACGTGGGCTGGGAAACATCTGCTGTCGTTGACAGTTTTTCTGCCGCTGAAAGGCTTTTGCTGAGTCAACTCGGTGGCCTCCTTCGAATCCCCCTCCGCGTCCTCAAGAATGTGACGAAGCCCCCCGTCCTTTTCCCTTCTGGCAGAAGACTGATTCCCCCACTGTTTCAACGATGTGTGGATTGTTTGCTCGTCCCTCTCGATGAGCGACGGGAAAGACTTTTCCCACTTTGTTGGTGTTAACGTCCCAAAAGGCGGAAACCTTTGGGGGGCGGGTCATGCCTATGAGCCGCCCAAAATGGCCCTTTCATCCCCTTTCTTGCGTTTTTGTTTTGGGACAAGGGAAAACACTTTTGACCCAAAAACTCTATGTGGCTTAAGCGGGTTATTGCCCTCCCAAATTCGCAAGGTGTCTGTCCCCCCGCTTCGGCTCGGGAAACGATTCTGAAGATAAAGCCCCCGGGGGCCCCACGCTTCTCCCCAAAAACTTTCAGGAAATCCGCATCCAACAAACATGCATTTTGCCTCTCAAATAGGAGCGATTTTTCGCTCGGCCCCGCCATTTTTTTGAGGTGTGTGTGGCACCCGGAACTGTTGCTGGGTCCCCCCAGCTTGAAGAAATCCTGCAGATCCCCCGTTGAGATCTTTCCCCTTGTCTGGCGGAAAAAGGTGGGCCTATGTCCATACTTAGTGTGAACCATGCGAATATTCCCTTTTCAACATTTTGCCGCTTTATCTTGGGGCTTTAAGGAGAGGACAAAGAAAGCGGAGTGTCTCGATAAAAAATTACCATATATCTATGACCGCTCGGCGTTGTGATCGGCATCGGTCCACAGAGTCACTAGTATCATTTACCGGCTTTGGAGCTCTGGTCCGCTGTTGGGAAAGGTAGTTGGGTTAAAATTCCCTCTATGCAACATCCAGTCCACCTTTGCTCAATTGCCATGTGTTGCCCAGGGCCCTCCCCCCGTGAAAAAGCTTTTTAATTGCAGCTGGATCCCGGTGACCCAACGTCGGTTTCCATCGATGCATGCATACTTGGTCGTGCACACAACGCTGCGTCGTTGCCCGTTTTGCACTTGAGCCTAAAAAGTTCCCCAAAGTTCAGCGGTTGCAATGACGACCCTCTTGTGGTTATCGGCAGGGGAGCATCCCGAACTACCGTGTACCCACTACGATTGCAATTTAACGATAACAACCCCCTCCAGTTTTCCCGGAATGACAGCACATCCTTTGGGGAACTTTTCCCCTTACCGTTTGGAGTGTTGCAGCAACCCCCCGCTACCGATTCCTTCCGCAGAGATCGTTGGTTGTTGCCAAATATACCGGGTCTTTTTCTCTTGCAACGCAGTAAAAAACCTTTTGGCTTGTCATGTGGTCGAGCTCCCCGCCACATACCAGCGGGCGGGCCCGGTCCTTGTGTATAACCCCCTACCGCAAAGGGTGCTGGGGTGCTGCACTGTGCCCAAAATCCCGGTGCGACCATGCAGTTAGCTTTCCCTTTTCCTTGGGTAATGTGTTTTGTCTTTAGGCAGTCTGCCCTTTAGATGGCTTTCTTTTTTTTCAGTAGAAAAAATTCCCCTTCCTCCTTACCTGACTTTCTCCCTTTTGGCATCTCTTGCCGTAGTGCCGCCTCTTTTTCCTTGTGATTGTTTTCTGGAGGCTAACCTCGTTGTCGCGATGGCCCGCGTCCCTCGACACGGCGCTGGTACTCGTCGGTCAACTTGCCAGAACATATTCGACGTTCAAGTTTTTCTCGTCTTTTCCCTTTCAAGGGCTGTAACAACGAAATAGATCTGGTAACTGCACAACATGACTGCTACTAGGTCGTCTTCTTGACCTTTTTTTCCCTGCCCCCCAATTGACCCCAACCCCCAGAGGAGTTGGGTGCCCCTGCAGGGTCCCTTGGGTAAACCTCACCCATAAAATTTTGCTTTAGAATATTCGGCTCCCAAAAGTGGATCTCCATAAAACCTTTTGCAGCAGGCCCACTTTTCCTTTGGCCGTCTAAAGTTGAGCGAGATGAAGCAAGGTCATCTTCGACACTGGACATATTGCTGCTGGCCTTGCATTCCATTTTTTCCCCCAGTCACGGGGCTCTGGGTCTGGCTTGGGTTGGGTGACTACATCCCACAATCCACTCTCAGGATACTCCCTTTTAATTTTAATTTCCAAATGAAATTTGCATTATTCAATTGGTGATCAACTTTTTAGAGTTATCACCTCAACAGCCATGCTTGACCCTGGCCTACCCTGGGCCTAGGCCGCTTTCGGGAAAATTTAAAATACTCCCCGTACGTGTCAACCTGGTCTCAGGCTTTTTGAATGTGCCGCCTCACGGTTTTTGAATAATGAGCCACCTCCGGTACCTAAAAAAACCTATATGTCAAAAAGGGCGGTTTAAGAGACGAATAAATGGCCGTCCAAAAAGTGATTCAGTTTTCAAAAAATAACTCCCCTTTTTATCCCGATCATCGAACAACCCTAATAAAAAAGTGTAAAACAGGTGACAACGGTCGGATAAAAAAAAAAGGGAAATTTTAAAAATATATTTAAAGTTTCTGTTACTTTTAAAAGTAAATAGGGCAGAAACAAACCAGACCCCCGGTGTGCAAAAAACAAAAAGCACATGGCGGTCCAAGTGGCCCCACCTCAAATCTTTTTTTTCCCCCACGAAGGGGCCTTCGTGGAGAAAAGATTTGGCGATTTAGGACGTTTCTGGACTAAAATCTGTACTAAAAGAGGAAAGTAAACACTCTTAATCACAATGGGTGACGAGCAGAGAGATCCAAACCTCTTTAAATCTTGTGGGAGGAGGAAGAGACTATGAGTTGAGTAAAAAATTTCGAGAATTATTTCTTTCCCTATGAAAAATAAGATATATGAAAGGGCATGTTTCTAGGGCGAAAACAAAAACCAGGTAAAGTCAATCGACACCTATACAACATCACTTCACACTCTATCTAGACATTTTGAATGGGGCAATCTAGCAGACGAAAAAAAGTTGATGGCTTCATAAGGCATGGCGACCAGAGACTAAGCCCAACTGAAATTAGATCCCAAGCCATTTTTGATAAGGCCCTCCCCCAAGTTCGGTTATAGAGGAAAAGCTGGAAAAGGTTATACTCATTTGACCCTAGTAGGCCTAGTGCTAGAAAACCAAACCTTACCCTGGATGAATGCAATAGTGGGCCAAGCATTCCACCTTTAAAAGAAGAAATTAAAAGTATAAAAACGAAAAAGGTAAAAAGTCCACAGGGGGGTATAAAAATGTAAAAAAACAAGGTACAAACTGAGATGGTGGGCTACGCCAAAACCATCCCGATAACCGAGGCTCATCCCAGAAAAGGATGCCAAATGCAAAAATGCGGCATAAAAGGGCCCACTTCGCTAAGGTTTGTCGTCGTAAGAAAGCGCAGGGGCCTAGACAAAAACCGGCTGATGGTCTTTACGGAAGCATAAAATATGGGGATAAAAAACCAGGAGGGTTACAATCAACGTCCACGGTAAGGAAGTAGACTTAAAGGGTTTTGAACGGGACAGACGTGAGGTTTTTTTACCGCTACTGAACAGGTAATCGAGAATATGCACTTACAAACCAACCAAAAACTCTGTGGGCCAGAAAAAAAGACCACTGGATTTTGGGGGGTTGGAAAGGAATTCAAGTTAGAGGAACGTACCCACTGAAACCGGTATGTGTGAAAGGGCCTAGTACTCACTTCTGGGTAACCAGCTATTACTAGCCTAAAAATCCTAGGACTAGACAATCTATCGACCCCAATCGTAAACAGTCCAAGAAACAAATGAAACAAGAATTAAAAAACTCTTCAGGGTTTGGGAACCATCCCAGGAGACTACAAAATCAATGTAACCGGAGCGACCCCAAAAAAGCCTTTTTACTCCTGGGTTCAGTACCCTTGCCATTGTTAGGTACTGAAAAAAAAGGAAAGAAAAAATGGTTAAAAAAGAGTCATACCCCGAAGTAAAGGGCAACCGATTGGTGGCACCAATGGGGGTACCCAAAGCCGCAGGTGGTGCCCCAAATATGGTAATTTACTCCCTTAATCAAAAGTGTAAAAACGGGAATAATCCAACCCCCAAAGGTAGAGCATACACTAGGAAAACTTGCGGAGCTAAGGTATTCTAAAAAACTGACCAAATGCGGGTTTCTGGCAGGTTCCTTTGGACCCGAATCTCCATTCACGACTTTCCCTCCGCCATTCGGGAGATTTAAATTCCTAAAATTTCCCATTGGGTATCTCGTGGGGCCCCCCAAAAAAACATTTCAGAGAAAGAAAAAACAATCCCAAGGTCTAAAAGGGAGTAGAGATCCACAGGATGACATAATCGTGTGGGGAAAAACAGCCAAGAAGAACATGATCGCCGTTTCGAGCTGTTAGAGAGATTAGAAAAAAATCGGAATGACACTAAAGGAAGAAAACGGGTTTTCCGTTTACAAAATACCTTCCCAGGGCACAAGTCAGGCCCGGGGGGGTATTGCGCCGGGGCGAGAAAAAAATATCGCGATTGTGAAAATGGAAGCACCATCGAACGTACAGAAGCCACGTTTCTGGGAATGGTTTTAAATTTCTCGGGAAATCATTCCTCGGAAAGCAAAATCCTCGAGCCTATAAAAAAGTCTACTTCAAAAAAAAAACTCATTGGGGTATGGGGCCCACTCAAGAGGGAAACCTTCAAAAAGACAAGATTTGTTTAAACCCTGCACCAAAATAGATTGTACGACCCAAAAAAAACAACTATTGTTTTCGGCGGTGCGTCGTCTACGGGTTGGGCGGGGTCTTATTACAAGAACAAGATATGGGGAAAAAGGCCAATAGCAATGTGGCAAGACCCTTTTCGGCTGCCGAGAAAAAAAATGCGAATATCGAAAGGGAGGCTTGGGATTGACTGGTCTGCGAAAGACTCAAGGTTTATAAACCGGGTTCTTCCATGGACTGCCCCAAACCCCTAGTCCCCTTTTTTTTTTAAAACTTTGATGAGATGTCCCCCAGATACAAAACCCAATGCGGAGATGAGATCAGCTACAAAATCTTTATTCCCCGGAAAAGATCTAGTCGCGCAGATGCGCTCTCAAGAAAGCCACTTCCCGCGAAAAAAACAAATGAATTTGAAGAGGAAATGTCCGCGTACATAATTTTGGGGAACCAACATCCCATCACAGACCATATTTGGCAAAGGTAATAGAAGAAAAAAAATCAAAACCAATATGCACAGCACTCGTAGAAATACTATAAAGGGGGCCCCCCAAAGAATAAAGTAGTACCCAAACACAGCTTATGGTCCGTTAAGGGTGAGCTTTAAATTTAAAGATGTTTGTTTAAAAGGGGGGCACTCTCTTTAATCCCGGAATCCCCCCAAAAACAAGTATTGGAGAAAACCACGAAGGCCACCCAAAGGGTAACAAAGTGTGTGCAAGGGGTCGTGAAAACATTTTTGGGGGCCAGGGAAAATCCACTTTAAATTTAATTTGCAGTCAGATCATGCCCCAGTGCATTCAAAATTCCAGTAACAGCATGGCCCCAAAGATTGCTTTAGAGTTTCTTCAGGGCCGGCAGATTGTTGCCCTGGACCTATTCAAGTTAGAACAAAAGTGGTACCTCGTGTAACCGACTATTACTCCCGGGTACTTTTTGGTCGCTGAGCCTCAAAGTCTCAAACAAGGGGAATAACAACCATTGAAGTCAATATTTTCACGCCCGGTATACAGAAAAGGTCCGAAGTGACAAGGACCCCAGTTTGGCATTTAGACTTCTCTGAGTTTAAAAAGTTCTCCGAATCTTTGGGTTCAAGTTTATAACCAGTAGTCCGAAATACGCCAAAGCAATGGAATTTTGAAACAGCGGTGAAAATAGCGAAACTACGATTGAAAAAAACGGAAGATCCCTTCCTAGTCTTTTGGGCCCATAGAACAAACCCTTTTGCTAACTTAAGCCCAGCTGAGCTTTCAGAATTTGGAAAACTAGTTCACATCCTTTTCCCACAACAACGGACAAAATACCGGACAAGTCGAATCTTCGGAGGAAGGAAGAGATAATAAAAGCAAAAAAAAAAAGTCAAAAATTTGATCGAAGACACCGATGCCATACTCTATCGCCCTTAAAACCAGGGATGTGTATGGATAATTCAGCGGGCACACGGAAAAGTTCTTCACTGTGCTACCGAAAACCCAAAGGGCATAGTAGTTCCCGACCAATCGTGGAGCAGTCAGGAGAAACCGATGGCCCTAAAACCAGAGCCATACTTCCCCAGGACGGAAAAGAAGGAGAGGAAAGCTTTGAGGAGTAATACCCGACGGGGGACTGCCGAAAAGGGGAAACACCCCGGAGCCAGTTGCGTAGCCAGCCCCTCCTACAGAAAAAACCTCAAACAATGTCTGTGGTCCTCAGCCATACCAGGTGGGGCCGTATCAAACGAAGAGCGGGAGGAGAAAACCCCCTCCTATGAAGTTAGATTTTTAAAGAGCATAATCCTCCGAGATAGTTTCATTGGCATATGTAATAAAATTCTCTTCCAGAATAAAAGCATAATTAAAGTTCATACTTAGAGAGGATGTGTCATCAGGCTATTGAATGTGCCGCCTCACGGCTTTGAATAATGACACTCACGCTACCTAAGAACACTATGTCACAAAGGCGGTGTATAGCAGACGAATAAATGGCCGTCCAAAAGTGATCAGTTTTCTAAAACTACTACTTATCTCGACATCCGAACAATCTAATACAAAGTGGTAAACAAACCTTACTCGTTTTAGGCGCAGATAAAGTTTTCTAGCCCATAACTGATGAACATTTAGGTGATAATAGAAACGTTTATCTTTACAGTAATAATAGAGACACGATCAAAAGACTAGCAGTACTTAGTACGATCAGATGAGGACGCCTCGAAACGCGGAGTTTAGTAACTGCTTGCACCGTGAAGGACTCATGCTTCTGGGCGTGGCCTACTACAGAGGTCGAAACGTAATCGATCTATACTACCAATGCTTGCAACATCACTAATCGGTCAGTAACTAGCTAACCCTTACCAAAATATAAGCAGTCAAAGATGTGCCATAACGTTGTCAAAAGGTTGTTACAGCGCTGAAACATAGTCTAAGATGAGAAGACTAAGTTTTGGATGGTATTAAAAACATCCCCAAATAGTAGTCTAAAGTATCTACCCCAAAACATACCATAACATCGCTTAAACATAGTTGTAAACATAGCACACAATTCGCTAAAACATGTCAATATAGTTGAAAGAATCTACCTCCAAAACATTGCCAAAATCATCGTAAAACATTGATATACATCGTCTCGCCATTGCAAAAACATAGGTGAAATAATAGTTGAAAATATCATCATGAAACACCGTGAAACATCGTGGAACATAAAACATCATCAAAAGGTAGTTTGACGTAGTATATCCATCTCCAGAACATATTAGTGTAATCATAGCCGAGGACGTCGTTAAAACATCTTCAAAGGGAAGGGATTATTATTCAAAATAATCAGTATTGTGAACTAGTCAAAAGTTTAACTAAAACTATAACTGTGAGTGTATTTCAACATTTTATCATAATATATGGTGTTAATAATTTAGATTTTAAATTTTACTTTTTATTTTTTTATTTTTTAATAGAAATTTCACATTCGAATTTCATAGAATTATATAATGAAAGCTGCATTTGACTAGTAGTAGCTATCCAAGATGGATACTGTTTTTGTTGATGGTTTGTTGCTGTTGCTGTTCCTGACTTCTCGAGAGAAAACCTGTGCATGTATTCATACGCATATTGGCCCAATATGTAAGTATTTTTTACTGTTCACTAAGTGCTACATTGTTTTTTGCTCAAAAACCCCTCCCTATGGGCCCAGGTGGGGCCAAATAGGTTTTCCCGCGGGAAAATGCGGGTGCCATAGGTCCTAGGGGAAAATTAATCCCCCTTTTTTTTTC
>JAMZAV010016281.1:0-10827 GCA_024449915.1 Sweltsa coloradensis | reverse complement strand
AATTTTTTGATTGGTGACCACCTGCAAATTTAAGCACGCTTTTTCTGAGTAATGACCAAAATTCACGTCATCACTAAACCCCGAACTTAAGCCTGTTTTGTATCTAAGGAGCCGAGCTATGGCTCTGCTACTCGTAAACGTCGATTCAAGAGAAAAAGTCCACCTCGCAAACATCAGCTAGTTAGACAGTGATCGAAGCGAACGAAGTATTCATACAACGCAGGTCGAGCGGAACGGAACTCACTGAGAGGATGTCTCTCTGTCGCAATTTGATCTCTCCAATCATATGAAGAACTTCTATCCCATGATAACGGCGACAAACATTTAATCCAGTCCCTGGCCATAAGACCCGTAGGAATTTCGACCTTGATGGAATTTTTCTTCTGATCCTATTAGGGTATACCTTAGGGATAAAAAAAATCTCGGGTAGACATCTGGCATTACGGGCCAAAGTTTTTTACGACGCATCTTGTTTTGGGCATATACATATAGTACCACGCTCTAGGTTTTCCTACATTTTCTCTACTTTTGCTTTTCGATGTAATAAATCTGACGTTATATTTGGATTCTTCATAAAATTTCAAATAAAATAAAACTAATTTGGTCTTCCTGGGTACATTGTGGGATTATTTTTAGGAATAACATATTATTAGTTCTGCATATAGGTGCACTAATACACACATACAATCCCTGACCATAAGACCCGTAGAATTTCGACCTCGATGGAATTTTTCTTCTGATCCTTGTTAGGGTATACCTTAGTGATAAAAAAAACTTGGGTAGACATCTGGCATTCCGGAACAAAGTTTTTTACGACGCCATCTTGTTTTGGACTTATGTATAAAGTGCACGCTCTAGGTTTTCATACATTTTCAATACTTTTGAATACAGCTATAATAAATCTGACATGTGATTTGGATTCTCCGTTACATTTCCAATTAAATAATACTAATTTGGTCTTCCTGGTACATTTTGCGGCTATTTATTGGAAAATAAAAATAAAATTCATCACAAAAATTGTATATTATTTTTTATTTATTTTTTTACTCGTCATGGAATGCAAGTGGAATGAATAGACTAAAACTAATTTTACAATTAATAATACACAAATATAAAAAAAAACTTGGGTAGACATCTGGTATTCCGGAACAAAGCTTTTTACGACGCCATCTTGTTTTGGGCTTATGTATATAGTGCACGCTCTAGGTTTTCATACATTTTCTATACTTTTGAATACAGCTATAATAATCTGACATGTGATTTGGATTCTCCGTGACATTTCAATTAAATAATATTAATTTGGTCTTCCTGGGTACATTTTGCGGCTATTTATTGGAAAATAAAAAATAAAATTCATCACAAAAATTATTATTTTTTATTTATTTTTTTACTCGTCATGGAATGCAAGTGGAAATAATGGCGTTTTCCATTGGCATGCACTCGGCGAGTGCAGAGATGTCAGTGTTGTCGACTTCCACTTGAATAACATTGCTAAACTGAACAAATGTAGAGACAAGTGACGATTCTGTGCAGACTAGGCGCACTAGTGCGACCTTAAGAGGGATTAAGAGGGTGGATTTGGGTTGATTCTATTGTTGTAACAAAGAAGAATCGTGCATGTCCAAAATATAGTATCCTAGCAGCAAACAGCATTGTATTTGTTAAAGAAACAACAAAGTGTAATTAATAATAATTGAATTATATTGTTGAAGATGAAAGTGATAGAAGTAAATGTGATATATAATGTGGTAAGTTTTTTAAGTTTTTTTTTTACTCTTTTGAGGGCGAATGATTCGGACAATGACAGATAAAAAGGTAATTGTGGGGGGGGGGCTGAAATTATGTCGAGGTGTAGCACTAAAGGCAGTGACTGTAGATATATCTAAATGCATCATATGCCTAATATATCAAACAGGACAGAATTTAAAGGGGCTAAAAACCCCAAAAAATATTTTTTACCACGTGATCTATAGCACAATACTACACTTAAATCACCGTTTAAAAAAAGATATCTTGTAACTGTGATTTAACACGAATTTTTTTAATTTTTTTGATCCAGAAATTGGCGAAAATTGGTGTTTTGGGAAATTTCTTAAATCGGCTTTAACTGGCTTCTTTTTCGCTCCACATAGATACTAGAGCATAGTACGTATCTAAAATGCCCCTTTATAACATCGTGTCTTGAAACTGTGCCCAAATATACCCTCAAACACGCAAAAATATGCATTCCAAAATCACACCCCATCTTGGTAATCAGCATATTTTGACCGAACTACTTGCCTAAATTACAAAACAAAACATAGAGAAATTACAGAAAATGCTGTAGAGTACGTCAATAATGGCCAATATTTAAATAATTTTTCTGTTAATTGCTAAATTCATTAGTAGTTAGCCCGAATGAAATATATTTTTTGAGTTTAGCGGTTAAATACCCCTTTAACTTCTACCCTGGAAGAAAGACGCAACATTTTAAAATATTGTCTTTTCTTATTTCTGCGGCTGATAAATGTTGTGTCTTCCTTCCAAGGAAGTAGTTAAATTCTGACCTGGTTGATATATTTGGTATATGATGCACTTAGATATATCTACAGTCACTGCCTTTAGTGCTACACCTCGACATAATTTCAGCCCCCCCCCCACATTACCTTTTTATCTGTCATTGTCCGAATCATTCGCCCTCAAAAGAGTAAAAAAAAAAACTTAAAAACTTACCACATTATATAATATCACATTTACTTCTATCACTTTCATCTTCAACAATATAATTCAATTATTATTAATACACTTTGTTGTTTCTTTAACAAATGCAATGCTGTTTGCTGCTAGGATACTATATTTTGGACATGCACGATTCTTCTTTTGTTACAACAATAGAATCAACCCAAATCCACCCTCTTAATCCCTCTTAAGGTCGCACTAGTGCGCCCTAGTCTGCACAGAATCGGTCACTTGTCTCTACATTTGTTCAGTTTAGCAATGTTATTCAAGTGGAAGTCGACAACACTGACATCTCTGCACTCGCCGAGTGCATGCCAATGGAAAACGCCATTATTTCCACTTGCATTCCATGACGAGTAAAAAAATTAAATAAAAATAATAATTTTTGTGATGAATTTTATTTTTTATTTTCCAATAAATAGCGCAAATGTACCCAGGAAGACCAAATTAATATTATTAAATTGGAAATGTCACGGAGAATCCAAATTACATGTCAGATTTATTATAGCTGTATTCAAAAGTATAGAAAATGTATGAAAACCTAGAGCGTGCACTATATACATAAGCCCAAAAACAAGATGGCGTCGTAAAAAGCTTTGTTCCGGAATGCCAGATGTCTACCCAAGTTTTTTTTATATTTGTGTATTATTAATTGTGAAATTAGTTTTAGTCTATTCAGTTCCACTTGCGTTCCATTACGAGTAAAAAAAAAAAATAAAAAATAATATACAATTTTTTGTGATGAATTTTATTTTTTATTTTCCAATAAATAGCCGCAAAATGTACCCAGGAAGACCAAATTAGTATTATTTATTGGAAATGTAACGGAGAATCCAAATCACATGTCAGATTTATTATAGCTGTATTCAAAAGTATAGAAAATGTATGAAACCTAGAGCGTGCACTTTATACATAAGTCCAAAACAAGATGGCGTCGTAAAAAACTTTGTTCCGGAATGCCAGATGTCTAGGCCTACCCAAGTTTTTTTATCACTAAGGTATACCCTAACAGGATCAGAAGAAAAATTCCATCGAGGTCGAAATTCCTACGGGTCTTATGGTCAGGGATTGTGTGTGTGTATTAGTGCACCTATATGCAGAACTAATAATATGTTATTCCCTAAAAATAATCCCACAATGTACCCAGGAAGACCAAATTAGTTTTATTTTATTTGAAATTTATGAAGATCCAAATATAACGTCAGATTTATTACATCTAAAATCAAAAGTATAGAAAATGTATGAAAACCTAGAGCGTGTACTATATATGTATATGCCCAAAACAAGATGGCGTCGTAAAAAACTTAGGCCCGTAATGCCAGATGTCTACCCAAGATTTTTTTTATCCCTAAGGTATACCCTAATAGGATCAGAAGAAAAATTCCATCGAGGTCGAAATTCCTACGGGTCTTATGGCCAGGGACTGGATTAATTCTGAATTTCTCATTCTAAGAAATTTGACTAACAAATTTAAGTCATATAATATTATACATAATTATTTTTATTATTATTTATTTCCAATCAAATAAATATTTTTTGGATTTTCCAAAAATCATCATCATAATCTTTTTTAAATAGTGTCCTTATACACTTTGAAAAAATATTTTCATCAGACACACCATTTTCTTTAACTTCCAATTTCAAAGGCGGAGCAATATATCCCAACCGTTTGAAGAGCTCTAGGTTCTCACGTCGTCGTCATTAATTCCACGAAATTTTAATTTTCTTTATAAATATAGACAACAATATAATCATCATCAAAACAATACCACAGGCGACGTAATAGGACCACACCGGTTGAAGCGCCCTAGTTTCTCTCACACGCCGCACGTTGGTGTATACATCAATGGTTTGTCCTTCTCACATCCATCAGTCCCGTACTCGTCGGATTCCTCCCCTCCCCTTAACGACTTCTCCGACGTCAACGACCATGACAAAACGAACGTTGACAAAGATAATGTCGACCGAAACGTCAAAACACTCCTTTCCTCTCCCTATCCGTGGCACTTCTATCATATGATAACGGCGACAAACTTTCTAAATTTCTCATCCATAGTAATCTATTTAACAAAATTTAATTCACATCATACACATTTCTTTCTTTTCTTTATTTCCATTCACATACATAACTTTTATTTTGCTATAACTTTCATCATCATCAATTTATTTTGTTATTTAACTCTTAGAAAACAATCTAATCATCAAACATACCTGCATTAACTCATCTCATTTACTTTCAGTCACAGGCGGCGCAATATGACCTAACCGGTTGAAGCGCCCTAGTTTCTCACGTCGTCGTCGTATAAACCAACATGTGGATTTCCTGCCTATAACGACTTTTTTGAGAAAAAAGACTTCCCCCAATTGGCACAGAAAAGGGGAGTGCGCTTTTTTGGGCCATCAGGGGCCCAAAGTGTGGCAAATTTTTCGTTGAGGGGCCGCCTAGGGCCCACCCACCCACACAACCGACATTCGGCTTTAAAAGTGGGCCCGGCCCGCCTATGGCCCATAACACACGGGGGGAAGTCGGGATGAAAAAAGTTTTGCGTTAAATGGGCCCCTATGGCCCATAAACAAAAAACCGCCAGGCGGCGATCAGTAGGCGGCCCCCCCTATGGCCCATAAGCACACAACCGACAGGCGGCAAAAACGTAGGGGGGGCCCGGCTATGGCCCATAATCACACAACCGACGGGCGGCAAAAAAACAGTAGGCCCCCCCGCCTAGGGCCCCAAAAGCACAAAACCGGGAACAGGGGGCCCAAACCGTAGGGGGCCCCGCCTAGGGCCCCAAATAACACAAAAACCGGGAAGGCGGCGAACAGTAGGGGGGCCCCCTATGGCCCATAAGCACAAAACCCGACAGGGGGCGAACAGTGGGCGGCCCTCCTAGGCCCATAAGCAAAAAAAACCCCGGGGAATCAAAGGGAAGTATATCACATTAGAGGAGGGGTTTTAAAAGAAAAATTTTTCATTGTAAAATTTCACATGTTTTGCTAATCATTCTCGCTTTTCCCTTCGTCGATGTGAGGAATTTGACGCCCCTCACATTAAAGGTATACCATTTAATACCCTTTAAAAACTTTTATTTGATAATTTAAAATTTTATGCATTTTTTTTATTTTTTTTCAAAAAAATCAAGCTACAAAGTACATTTTTTAAAAAATTTGAAGAGAATCAGAGAAAAGCATAGCCCCATAGCAAAAATCCCCTGTTTCCCCTTTCTTAAAACTAATCAAAAAAACTAAATGTTTTTTTTAAAAAAAAAGGGAAAAATAGTCAAAAAAAATTAACATAATGTTTTTAATATTTATGATATTCTTTCCGATCCCGAATACTCCACTAGGGTTTCCCAAAAAAATCTTTGATTATTTCATTCCCAACGACATAATTTTTTTTAAAATTTAAATTTTAAACATGTTTATAAATACGGTTTAAATTTTTCATTTCATAAAGCCAAAATTAAACCCCTTCGAAATGGGTCCCCGTATCTATAATTTTTATGCCTTTTTTTGCACTTGCCGTTTCGTAGTGCGAATTTCACATACTTGACGCAGATGGAAGAAAACGAAAAAACTCTTTTTAATAAAAAATATATTATTATAAATAAATAATATGTCATATTTTTTTGTTTGGAGAACTAAAAGCAAATAAATCGGGGCCCAATTAATATTTAAAATTTTCCTAAATCTTTTTATTAAAAATATGATCCTTATGACTTGCCAAAAATATTTTTTTATTTATTTTTGGGGTTTAGGGAGTACGCCCATTTTAGACGATTATAGTAAAAAATTTTGACCCCGTTTTTTCCCCGGGCATAATTATTCCAGTAGTAATTTTTTTTTTGAAAGGCCAATTTTTTTTTAAATTTTTAAAACTTTTCCTCTTGTCTACAAACCCGACATACTTGAAAAATTTCACTTCCGAAATTTTTTTTTCCCCCAGGGCGAATAGGCGGAAGAAATAATTTATAGTGCAAGATATTTTTGAAAATCTTTTCCAAATAGGGCCTAATAGAAATAAAAATTTATCCTTCAAACCAAAATTTTTTGAAAAGGATATATCCGGGATATACGTAATTTAAATTTTTTTTTAATAATATTAAACCAAAAAAAAAAAATAAAAGTATGAAAATGTCAGATATCCTTAAATGATAAAATATATCCTTTTTTTTTTTTAGGTTATTTCAAAAAAAAAAAACCGATAGGGGAAAATTTTTGTGTAGGCCTTATCAAAGTGGGAGAGAGTTTAAAATTTAGCGTTTACTTTAACCCTGCCCGTCGCCCGTGTGTGACTGTAAAAAAAATAAAAAATGAAAAACCACCGAGCTCCATCATTTTCCCTAAATTTTAAATTTCATACCATTTAGATTTTGGGCTGATTCTCTTTGGTCAATTTAAATATGACAAGATTCCTAAGCTTAAAACACTCTTTTTGAATATAATTTTTTGATTTTTAGTTGATGAACCCAGTGGCATTTATTTATTTTCCCAAAAACAGGTACAAATGTTGCACAAGACTTTTCCACAATGCATAACGGGGGGTACTCTTCAAAGGTAGCGGGCGCGCTCCTCTAGAAAATGATACGGGGGTTTTTAGGGGTCGGTTTCCCAGAGCCCGGGCGCAGCGGGTTGGGGTTGGGTATGGCAGGGGCGATAAATTTGTTAGTCTAATCCTTCTCTGTTTTAAACTTGAAATTGTTCCTTGCACACGTTTAAAAAAATGAAAGCTGAAAAATTAAAAAAGATATATAATTTTAAACTTTTGCATTTAAATATTTTCGTTTTTTTGTGCGTGACTTCCTCGCGTCTTCTAGTGGTGTGTGTTCCCGAAACATTCTCCCGCCGGGCCCGTAAGCATCCCCTGTGACAAAAGTGAAGCAACTGCCGGTTTTGCTACAGGGGCCCGCCTGTGGCCATAAGCGGCGAACAGGGCAAACTGTGTATGCCGGCTATGGCCAAAAGGGGGGCCCTTGTCACAAAAATGCCACTGTATTTTCGAAACTGCTGGTTTTGCTACAGTGGGGGCTTATGGCCATAAGCGGCGCGTTGCTTAGGCAAAGTTAGGGGGGCCCCGGCCCCCCCCCTAACGGGCCTAAGGCCGCCGCTTATGGGCCCCGCTCAACTGATGGCGATTTTACAGTCGCCAAAGATCGCCTCTTGTGCACTTGGGTAAGAAAAACCCTAACCTAAACTATTTTTCCTTTCCTTGTAACAGCCCCGTGGTCAGACAACACGCGGTGACGTATGCAAAATTAAAAATCCACTGATAATGGTTTGTTATGGTCAAAGACTACACGCCGATGAAAGTTTGCGATTCTGCCCCCCACAAGTGTCTACTAAAGCGGGTATACAATGTGTTTCTGCCCGGGCTGTTTAAGAGGACTCATCCTTGGGATTTGCATTAAAAGATTGGGAAAAACCTTGGACAAAAAACCCTTTACGGGTGAAGCTTTTGGACGGGATTAAAAAACCCCGGGGGGTCCCGAATCAATGGGTTTTCTTAAAAGCTCGAGCCACATTAGTTCTCCGTCTGGTCTTTCCCCCCTTTCCCCGTGGGCCCGGGTTTGAATTTGGCCCATAGCTACAAGGGGATTTGAGAAAAAAAGTCCACCCTCAAAAAATCCTAGTTGAAGGGGAGTATTTTACTCTCCGGAAAATTTGATCAGCTCTGACAACGTCGTTGGGGAACTTGCCCTCTTCCCTTGAAAACCCCTCGACGACGATGACGACAATGACACCACGAACGATGACAAAGATAATTTCGACCGTGACGTGAGACACCCCCTGTCCTCCCATTACCCGTGGCTAGTTCTGACCAGCATGGACTCCTCCGCCGCCAACCCTTCCTAGGTTAGAGTGGTACATTATGACCTAACGGTTGACGCGACCTTAATCCAAATAAACCAAACTAGAGCATGGCTCTGTAATAACAAAAGGCGATTAAAAGAAAACTTTACCTCGCAACATCTACTAGAAAGAGGAAGTAACATTTATAACTCCCCGAATCTAGAGGTGAGCTCTGGCAATCGTCGTCGAGGACACCCACCCTTTCCCTTTACGATACACTTTCCCTAGGCTAGAGAGCGTTTTATTACCTAACAGTAGACGCACCCTTAATCCAAATAAACAAAAAAAAATATATTAAAAAATAAAAAATACAGTTTGATAAACTCATATAAGATGATAACTAAGTAACAAAAAATTCAATACATGATTAGCTTAAAGAATATCACTGCGGCTTAGTTTGACCTGAAGGTTAAAGCGCATTGCTTCTCTTGCGTTTTATATCCCTCAGATCGGTGAGTATTGGCTGCATTATCCTAACGTATAATATTTGCGAATTAAAGAGGCGATCTCTGGCAATCGTCGTCGGGGAATCACACCCCTGCCCTTGAGGACATCCCCGACGACGACGAGTATGACCATGTGACCGATGATGAGGTCCCCTCCAATTTTCATCAAGATCGCATATGCCGTTTGCCCGGTAGAGAGCGAACAAACATACAGAAAAACAAACAAAAAAACAAACAAAACAAAAAAATCGGCCCAAAAATGTTTTGAGGGGTCAGTGAAATTGAAATCTTTGCTTCCCCTCATCCATCACATGGGGAAACAACATGAAGCACCCGAGATTCTCACGGTGTCGTCTAAACTCTGACATTCTATAAGGGGTCTGGGCCCGGGGTAGAATTGGCCCAGAGCATGGCTCTGCTAATCGTAAAAGGCGATTCAAGAGAAAAACGTCCACCTCGCAAACAACAGCTAGTATAAAGGGTAGTAATCACTCCCCGAATCTAGAGGCGAGCTCTGTCAATCGTCGTCGGGGATCCCACCCTTTTTCCTTGACGACCTCCGTCTAGACCTGGGGTAGAATTTGGGCCCAGGGCATGGCTCTGCTAACGATACCCGCTATCAAGGATGGCGGGCCCATTAGTTACTACTCCGCAGATGTGGCTTCAGTACTGGGAAACACATTTGCTTTCGGTAAGCAGTAAGGGCACGATATGATGCAGAATTTCTAGTACACCAGCATTTGACATAAACTCGAAAACTTAATTTCTCACCTGAAAACGATGAGCCATAATATAGAGCGTTCTCTATGTGGGAACTCCGTATGGCGTTAAGCTCATCACGCCGCACATCTGTGGGAGAAGACAAAATGCACAACGACATGTTTGTGCACCTGACTGATCCCTCATTGGAAGTTATTATTTTATTTTTTAATATTTTGTGGGTTTTCTGACATATTTCCCGATAGTTGGGCGTAGTGCCATCTTAATTCCACTTCTCAACCCACAAAAGATAAGGTCGTGCCGACTTCATATCGCCCTATTTCTCTGACAAGTTGCTTTTGCAAATTGTTCGAAAAGATGATCAACAAACGACTAATGTGGATGCTGGAGACACGCAGTTTATTGGCGAACGTCCAATGTGGATTTCGTCCAACGTCGTTGCACCATCGACCACTTGGTTCGATTAGAGACGTTTATTTTAAGAAGGGGTTTGTTTGCAAAACAACATGTTGTTGGTTGTGCTTTTTGACATTGAAAAAGCATACGATCAACATGGAGGTATAATATTCTTCAACAGTTCACGAGTGGGGGTTTTCGAGGGCACATGCCAAAATTTTTAGAAAACTTTTAAAAAATAGAACTTTCAAGTGCGTGTTAACAATGTTTTGTCAGATCGTTCTCACAGGAAACAGGTGTACCACAAGGCTCGGTCTTGTCGGATCACTGTTGCTATTGGAATAAACAGTGTGGTGGATTGGGATCCCAAAGAGCCTTATGTCGTGCCATTTGTAGATGACCTGGGAATCTTCTACAGATCGGTAAATTTATCAACAGCTCAAAGACCGTGCAAATTGGATTAAACAATATAAGTGAATGGGCTCGAAAGCGGGGGACACGATTCTCTCCCGAAAAAACTCAGTGCATTCACTTTTGCCGACTTCAAGGAATCCAAAATGACCCACACTATCGTTTTAACAATGTAGAACTTCTATTCAAAAAAAAATGTCCGTCTTCTCGGCTGTGTTGACAAAAAGCTAATTGGAAGACCACGTTTTGAGTTACGCAAAAATGCATGTTAAAATCCAACCTATTGAAA
>JAMZAV010016280.1:0-11911 GCA_024449915.1 Sweltsa coloradensis | reverse complement strand
ATTTGCTGGTAACAGATCTGTAATTACGCTCTGCGATTGTCGAAGAACATGTCTGAAAAGTTTGCTGAATGAAAGAAGGCCTTTGAAATAACATAAAAAAAATTATTGATTTTTTTGGGCGGGACATAACCTCACTTTTGGAAATTATATTTAGATTTTTTGACAATAGTGTGATAAACAAGACTAGTTCAAAATTAAATTTTGAGAATCGGTTTTCTGGACATAGTTTCTAAACACCTTTAGCTACAACTTGACTATAGCTAAAATAGTTTTCTAAAAATAACAGTTGGTGTACGAATTTTTTTGTCAAACGGTACAAAACTCGTATTTGTACCGTTTGACAAAAAAATTCGTACACCAACTGTTATTTTCAGAAAACTATTTTAGCTATAGTCAAGTTGTAGCTAAAGGTGTTTAGAAACTATGTTTAGAAAACCGATTGTCAAAATTTAATTTTGAACTAGTCTTGTTTATCACACTATTGTCAAAAAATCTAAATATTATTTCCAAAAGTGAGGTTATGTCCCGCCCAAAAAAATTCACAATTTTTTTTTTCTGTTATTTCAAAGGCCTTCTTTCATTCAGCAAACTTTTCAGACATGTTTCTTCAACTTTCAAATTATCGGCCAGAGGCGTTACAATAGCCTAAACGCTTGAGCCAACACTATTGGTAAAATCACGGGGAAAAAATACAACATCATGAAAAGTGGAAAATAATAATACGACATTATCATCTCCTCCCGATGTGATAGTCGAGATGGAAGAAGTTTTTTTCAATGTTTGTATACACATTGCATTTTCTAACTGTCGCAAATTCTACAAAAGTCACTAATATCCACTCTTGTCATCAGGAACTAGATCGAAATCAACGTCACGGCGCCGGGAACGTTCCCCTGCAGTTTGATTCACGGGTTTGTCTCACTCTTTTCTCAATCCCCATCTAGGCCCGGGGTAGAATTAGTCAACTTCGTAAACATCAGCTAGTAAGAGGGGAGTATATTACCCCCCCCCCCCCCCCGTTATGAATTTTTAGTAAGAAGTAGTAGTAATGTACATAACATTGCTTGTACAGTACATTGTGCAAGTGTGTGCACAAAAAATGCGCACAAAAAAGTTTCGTTTATGCTAGAGGCGAGCTCTGGCAATCGTCGTCGGGGACCTATTCCTCTTCCCTTGAGCACCTCCCCGACGGCGATTACAAAGGCACAACGAACGATGACAAAGACGATGACGACTGCGACGTGAGAACCCTCCCTTTCATCCCCCTACCCGTGGCTGGTTCTGACCATCATGTGATTTTACTCTCTACTTTTCCTAGGCTAGACTTTCCTTTAATCCAAACAAAACAAAAATGTGACAATTCTTTATAGGGACCTTAAATATACTAAGATTTTGTTATATTTAATTTGGAAATAGGCTTTTGAAAGAATTAGACGAGATTATGACGAACTCATGGGGTCATTAATAAATAGTAACAAATCACAGGCCATTTTATGTTTGACAAGAGCCTTCGAATACATATTATAATATGGGTGGTTATACAACGATATAATTCGATCTGCTATTGGGCGTAATTATCAAATACGTATGTGTAATTGAAAAATGATCAAAATGCAGTCAATATTAAATTAGTAGCAAATATACAGAATATTATGTTACAATTACATAACCTACTATAATCAATTTCTTCGGATGTGTGTAGGTTATAATCAATTTTATTACATGGAGAAGTCTATTCATATTTTGCACTAATGATAAAAAAATTAGAATTTTGTTCAGATTTTTCAAGTTTTTTATGGAACTATAGAATTATGCTTATGCACCTTTAGTACCTTTAGTGCCTTTAGTGTTGATGAATAAATAATTGATTTTTAACTGTGCCGTGTATATGAAGAAATTGAATTTTCGTCATCAGTAACACATCATTGAATATTATTCTTAGTTAGTTGTTAGTTTAAAATAGTTATTTACAAATATTGATATATGGCCACACAATCTGTATAAGATGGCCTCATGGGTCCAGCATACTTATCGATATAGATAGATATTTTGTGATTTGATGACGGTCAAAGATATCATCTAGGAGAACGGAATGTTACATTGTATAATTTTACTTCGTTTACTTTCTTACATCCGATAAAATGTTCATTACTGTCAACGCACATTTCGAAACAAGTTATTAAGCAGTGGAAAAACTAGATTTGTTAATTTGTTTAAAAAGCCTCCCCCCCCCCTTCCACACCTACTTGTGGCTGGTTCTGACCAGTATGGGACCTTCCTCTCAGTGCCGTAATATTATCTAACGGTTACCGCGTCCTTATCGACTTTTGATAAAATTAAAAACTTAATAAATTGATGGTTTACCAAAACACGATATGACACTATTATAGTCAATTGAGAAGAATCTGTATGTAGCAGAAACAAAACAAACGTTTAAATTTCTTGATGTATGCCTTGTGCACGAAATTTGATCTTTACCAATCATACAAAGAACTTATATCATTATGATAACGGCGACAAACTTTATTACTTTCTCATTCAAAGTATTTTATTAAACAAAATAAAATTCACATTAAACATATTTATAAACCAAGTCATCTATATAATTTATTTTGTTTTCCAAACTAACGCACCTTGACCTTGAACTCATTTCTTTAACTTACAATATAACAGGCGGCACAATATTATGACCAAACCGATTGAAGCGCCCTAGTTTCTCACGTCGTCGTGATAAACTCTGTACACATTTTATATCACACGTTCTCCACTAAAGTATCTGAACCGTCCTATCGGAAACAAAACACGAAACCATTAAAAATATCATCCACACAAACTCTTATGCTCTGAACACATTGATAGAACAAAATTTAAAGGTAAATGATGCAATTTATAAATCGATCGATGCAACGGAAATAAATATTTTCAAAGTTACAAGTATCGAAAATCGATAATGGTTTATTTAACGTTATAAGTTAATTAATTCGTATTGATACGAAAGACGTTGAAATTATTGATATATCGATTTTAAATCTCTTCTTACAACGTGGAAAGTGGTCGAAAAATTAAACATTATGGTAGCGAAATTGTGTTTCATTATTATTGAAGACAACACAAAAATGCAGTTTGCACGATTATTAAATAAAAGATAGCAATTAAGAATATTTTTTGTAGGTTACTAACAATTTTATATCGATGTATTAGGTATTGATGGCGATCGGGATTTGTTCGTGCATAGCGACACCCACATGCAAAAAACTTAGCTAACCCGGCACCTCCACCAATTGTGTGTGTTGAAGTTTTATTGTGTGACTTTTGGTTTTAGTACATATCATTTCTCATATTAGTTCGTTTATTGTTGTAAAGAACAAGTTTTTTAAAATTATATTCCGGGTGAAAGGGCAGTATAGTGTTGAAAACAAACAACTTCGTCAGAATAGACTGTTTTATGGATTTATTAAAAATGAAACTATATAACAGGTAGTAACGTTATAAATACAAATCATTGGACTTTCCACTGTTCCAATGATTTGTATTTATAATTAGGTGTAATGAAGTTTTCGTTTTTATATATTAAGTTGTATTGGCCCTGAAGAAGATGAATGAAATTTCATCGATATGCTGGCCTAATGTAAATAAACATGGCATTATTACCGAAAAACCTATAGTTCATTAATATATATATATATATTAGTACTTTAGACGGAAATTAAAAAAAAAGTCGCCTACTATAAATCCAAAGATAAACATATATATTAGTACTTAAGACAGAAATTACAAAAGTGACTACCCGGGGATCGAACCCGGGACCTTAGCTGTCTGGGCTATGCTCTTACCAACTGAGCTATGCGGCCACCAATTTAAAACTGTCTAATTTTTGGTCTGTTTTGTACATTGTTAATAATGTCTAAAGTACTAACATAACAGCATCATAGTCGCCCACAATAAAACCAAGGTTAAACAATACAAACTACTACTTAGATGTCCGGGCAATGCTCTTATCTTTCTTGAAGTCACTTTTTTAATTTCTGTTTGAAGTAATAATATGTAAAATATATATTTGATTAGGTAATACAATATTTAGAAAAGTATTTTTAGAGTTCCTTTGTAGTGTAAAAAGCAATTTTGACAATGAATTTGTCTATAGTGTGTGTATTGTAATATTGGTGTTAACTTTTCGCCGAGTACCAACGTGTTTCTTTCATACAAGGGACATATATGTGATGCGGAATAGGAAAAGGGACCTTAGGGTTAATATTAGAAGATTACTAGGAAAACGCTCAGTTGGACGCGTTGTTGAGCGAGCACCGGTACGTGCAACACGACCCGAGTACGACATTCCCATAAGGCCCCACAAACTGTAGGCCTAATTGGATATTGACATTGTACACTTTATACTATTCCAACATCTTTGCATTGTACTAATTCACGTCATGCCTTCTAAAGTGTATCTTTGTATCTTCACTGCCTCCTTCATTTTTTAACATCATTTTTCGAATTATGATTACCAATAAGTCTTTAAGGTCTTAACCGATTTAGCTGAAAATTTGGAAAATAGGAGATAATGTTGTACTTATTGACCCTGCAAAATTTCATAACGATCGGAACATTTTTATTTTTTTATTTTTTTATTTTTTTTTATTTTTTATAACCAACGATCGGATTTTGTTCAAAAACTATACAGCAACCCGCCTAGGTGGTATGTACATGTGTAAAAAATTTCAGGTCGATCAGAGAAACGGTGCGACCTGTATCGAAGCAGTAACAGAAAAAAAAAAAACAAAAAAAAAAAAAAAAAAACAGACATTCGAGCCATAAGAGTCAAGTGGAGACGCTCGCTACGCTCGCTCAATCAGCCGAGCTCGGATTTTTTGTTTATTTTTCGCACAACAGGCTACGAATTTCAGAATATGTTCTCAACACTATGACACATCTCCAGTATAACGTAGGCCAAAATTAGTTCAACCGGAAGTTGGTCAAACCCAAAGACTAACGCAAACTTGTGAAAAAACCTAAAACACACTTAAATATATGTATCTTTGGCATTTTTATGGGTTAGAGTCATGAAATTGGTCATTAAAAGTTGTGAATTAACAACATCTATTAGAATTTGCAAACAAAATATCAAAATATTGTATTTTAAGAGTCGCAAATTAATAAAAAGTGTCAAAAATACAGTAAAAAATGATTTACCGCACTTTAGTTCAATTTTAAATGCATTTATTGTTGAAATACAAAAAATATTGCATTGGTATTTAGCCTGATTCTTTGGCTTAAACATTGTCGCTGGTCGAACTCTGGAACGTGAACTTCATAGCATCGTTTTTATTATTCCCCGAGTTTCGGTGCAGCTCCCGCGGCGCTAACCAGGCACAAGGAAGTGTTATTTTTGGGGTACCGATATAGGTAAATAGTGCCTAAAATCGGAAATGGTTTACTTTAAGTCAATGCGGTTAGTGAGGAAATATAGAGGAAGGCTTACTATTGAAGTATATTATATTTTCATTTGAGAAAAACGGCACATATACCTTTATTATGGTATTGCCGGTAATTAATAAGAAAATGCGATCTTTCCAATGTTTAACGGAATGGTTCTTGAAACTTATCAAATCACTGAGACCACGATATTATAGCTATCGAAATACCAAATACACAGTTATAAAGGTATATGCATTTTCTCCATGTTGCATCAAACCATATGCATCTAGGGTTATTGATTGTCATAATAAGCCAATATTAGTGAAGCACCGTAATTCATGGAATGTTCTATCATTTTATTTGCCGTAATAATACTAAATATTTTTTACAAGATGGCGGACGGAGATCAAAGTCTGAAATTTTTGTCGGTTTAAGGCATCAATGGTGGGATATTGAGGAAGAAAATTAATTTTTTACGTGAAAAACTTTAAAGAATAAAAAATAAAAACACAAAATTTTCGAATTTGGAATTTCTATTTTGTTATTTTGGTGCAATTTTTGGTTCATTTTCTAATGCTAATCCCCAACTACAATTGAAGATATTATTAGCAGTTAGAAATAAACACGTTGGACTATTGTTGACTATGAATTTAATTTATTTGTAATAATATAAAAGAACAGTGAATAGTCCAACATGTTTTTATTTCTAACAATTTTCTTGTTCAAAAAAGTCTCTTATTTAGCACATGGTATGCATTGTTAAAATTTATCAATCTTTCCCCACCTATACTAAACCAGCCACTAGGTCAACCAAATCAAAGCATGACTTATTTGTAAGGTCTTGCTTAATGCTTATGTCACCTAAATAAATGAAACGATTAAAATAAAATACAGACATATATTTAGTAAATCAATTATAGCATTTTCCAGCATGCAATAGGCCTACAGTTATGAATAATTATTTTTGAGTCACCAACCAGACTATCTAAAACCCAACAAAAACCTAAAAAACTTAATTAGAAATAAAGGAGCACTAAAACTAAAATAAAATGGCAGGGAAACACATTAAAAAACGTTGAACAAGAAATGTATTATTTATTATTTCAACGTGGTTGATAATTAGTAAAAAGCCCCATAACCAACGCCAAGGAGTTCAACCAAAATGGGGCCTTTTTTTTAAAAACCAAAATGAGGTATTTTTTGTTGTGGAAAGGTTAAACCACCTGAGTTCAAGCGTATTGTCTGTCAGAAATAATACGAGCATACTAAGAGAGAAAAAATACATTTGTGGAAAGACATAACCACTAGAGTTCATGCGTACGTACAAGGCAAGATATATATGATGCGATAGTATATTTTGACGAGAGAAGCCACAGAAGCCTAGAAGTCTTTTATGGTGTGGTAGGTCTTGTTGCACGGAAAAATACACAGGGCGATGTCATCACAGTCAGGACACATGTAGCTAGTTTCCTTCCGACTGCCATGCTTCTTGCATACTACACATCTACGCGACGGGTGTTGCTCATTGCCAGTAGGAGGAATAATCTCAACGAAATGGCGTCCTTGCAAACGAAGCGGTGACGGCACCGTCTTTCTGCAGTGTGCCATTCAGACGGGACATGATGTTGTTGTTCCAGAAGTTCCGCAGTTACCGTTTCTTGGAACTCCAAATAACTAGTCTTTTCAGGGCGAAGGCAGCGCCAGTCGATATATTGGTGACATTTTTGTACAAGTTAAAACTGCTTCTTCAATATTGGTCCCGGATATTGGGTGAAACTTTCAACAAACTCGGTATACATAAATTAGGCGATTTTTTATAACGTGAAATCAAACATTTTGTTCTTAGTTCGTTTGTAGATTGGGAAAAGACACAATTTCTCAAGCAATTTGAATTAAAATGTTACCAAAATCGATTCAACGATTTGACAATTGCGCAACGAACACACACATACAGATAGTTAGTTAGTCATACACATATTAATAATGACCGACAGTGTTGGCTCGGGCGCTAAGCGCTCGACTCTGATTCGGGAAGTCCCGGGTTCGAATCCGTCGAGACGGCATCCTGATGAAGGTTTTTTCCGAGGTTTTTCTCAGTCGTTAAGGCGAATGCAAGGGATTGAGTCCTCTAAAATAGCCCTCGGACATCCCTTCACAATTTCATATCCGCACATACCTAGTTCACCTGAAAGGGGCTATTGCACCACTATAACAGGTTTCCCACGATAAAAATTTATTATGGCACTATATGCGAGTCCAGGTTTTTGAGTTCGAGTCGAGTCCGAAACGTGTACTTAAAATAACTCGAGTATCGAGTCCAAATTCGAGTCCGAGTACTTCGTTTAATTTCTAAAATTTCACTTTATTATTATTTACAATATGAACAATACTAATTTTATTTATTGATGTTTGTCTAAATGTAGGCACCAAACGTGAAGACAGAGTACCATCCAATTCATTTTTAAATGTAACTTCTCTCTAAATCATTTTAATGGTCAAGCATCAAGCACAAATATTAGGGCTAGGCTATGACATTCAGTAAGTGATATTACATGAAAATGTTGAAACTAACATAATAGTGACGAATTTTTATTATTTTTGCCCAAAAATAGTTCAAAACTTCCAAAATGAATATAAATTTGTATCAAAAGACTCAGGTTCCTATTATGGCTAAGTAGTCAGCATTGGTAAGGTAGCGCCACAAATATATAGGCCTAACGATTTTTACGTTTTCACACACGTGCGCGACCCGGCACCTCCACCAAAATCATTAATTATACTCGCACACCCCGATAGAAAATTACTTATCTTCTTGGAAGTGGAAGAACTATTTCATTGTCTCTCCTATTAGTATTTATCAGAGGAGTGTATTTTTTAAGTAAAACATTCTTTCCATGTACGGTATAGTTAAGAAAATAACAGGACACTTTCTCCCCAAAATTGCAATCTGGTAAAAATACGTCATTTTAATGAGTCTCTCGGGACACCGGTACAAGTGTTCTGAAAACGCTACTGTACTGGTCAAACCGGTACGTCTGGTCACCTTATACTTATACTGAGCTTCAGAAGGTGTTAAGTATTTTGTATACCCTGCTTCTACATTTAAACAGTCGAACGCGAACGCATCTCTAGAATCAATTTATTTTTATGATAAAACAATTTGAAACAAGCAAGTTGCCTTTATGAGCAGACTGACTGTTCGATTGAAAGACTGCCTCATATATATAATAACATTTTCATTGTGCCAGCTGCCATAGTAAATATTAATGTAAAATACATCCTTGGACATAAACAATATAATTAACCCATATTGGTCATTGAAACTAAAATACAAAATAAAAAGTATAATTAAAAATTAGCATAAGTTCCATTTTAACCATTTCAATATAACATTGCACTAGTACATAATATTAATGTTGAGGGTAAAAGCCATTTAAAAAAAGGAATTTAACTACCCGCCTCTAACTACATTTTTTAAGAGTTTTTTTAAAACGAACATACTTCATACCGCAACTATTTCGGTGCCCTTGAACTGACCAACTTAACATTTTTTTAATGTCTTAACCTAATGCTGGTATGAGAAAAGGTTTATTTCTCAAAAGTTGGGGATTATTTTTAGAAAATGAACCAAAAATTGCACCAAAATAACAAAATAGAAAATTCCAAAACTTGAAAATTTTGTGTTTTTATTTTTTATTCTTTAAAGTTTTTCACGAAAAAAATTAATTTTTCTTCTCAATATCCCCACCATTGATGCCTTAAACCGAAAAAAATTTCAGACTTTGATCTTCGTCCGCCATCTTGTAAAAAAATATTTAGTGTTATTTACGGCAAATAAAATGATAGAACATTCCATGAATTACGGTGCTTCACTAATATTGGCCTATTATGACAATCAATATCATAATAATAATAATCAACATGGAGAAGATGCATATACCTTTATAACTGTGTATTTGGTATTTCGATAGCTATAATATCTTGGTCTCAGTGATTTGATAAGTTTCAAGAACCATTCCGTTAAACATTGGAAAGATCGCATTTTCTTATTAATTACCGGCAATACCATAATAAAGGTATATGTGCAGTTTTTCTCAAATGAAAATATAATATACTTCAATAGTAAGCCTTCCTAAATATTTCTACACTAACCGCGTTGACTTAAGTAAACCATTTCCGATTTAATGCACTATTTACCTATATCACGGTACCCCAAAAATAAACACTCCTTGTGCCTGGTTAGCGCCGCGGGAGCTGCACCGAAACTCGGGGAATAAAAAAAAACGATGCTATGAAATTCACGTTTCAGAGTTCGACCAGCGACAATGTTTTAGCCAAAGAAGCAGGCTAAATAGCAATGCAAATTTTTTTTGGTATTTCAACAATAAATGCATTTAAAATTGAACTAAAGTGCGGTAAATCATTTTTTACTGTAATTTTTGACACTTTTTATTAATTTGCGACTCTTAAAATACAATATTTTGATATTTTGTTTGCAAATTCTAATAGACGTTGTTAATTTACAACTTTTAAGACCAATTTCAAGACTCTAACCCATAAAATGCCAAAGATATAGATATTTAAGTGTGTTTTAGGTTTTTTTTCATAAGTTTGCGTTAGTCTTTTGTTTTGACCAACTTCCGGTGAACTAATTTTGGCCTACTTTATACTGGAGATGTGTCATAGTGTTGAGAACATATTCTGAAATTTGTAGCCTGTTGTGCGAAAAATAAACAAACTTCTACAGTTGAAGAGCTAGCCGTTTGATAATCTTCAGCTATAAAAGTTTTTTGCCTAGAAAAGAGCAAAACGTGTTTAAATGTGTAAATTGCTGATTTTTTTTTTGTTTAGCCTTTTACATAATTTTCACTTAATAATGGTAAATTATGCTTTGGAATTAAAATAATGCTATCCAAATACTGTTTTTTAATTAAAAAAAAAAAAAAATAGGCCTAATTTGTGTTTTTTTTATAAAATTTGTGTTTTTTTGGTAGGATGGTGGGTAATTATTTAAAATTGTGTCTAAAAAAAAAAAGTTCCTTTAAATCGGTTAAAATTGATAGAAAATAGAAAAATACAAGGAAAAGTTCCTTTAAATTGGTCAAAATTGATAGAAAATAGCAAATAGATAGAAACTTTACACCTGTTTTTCTCGCAAAGTTGATTTTTAATCAAGTCAGACAGAAAAGTGCATAGCTCACTCAATTTTGAAGTTTTTTTGTATATTTTTTTTTGCAAAATGATCAGCATCCTGTTCTTATTGTAAAAATATCAAAAAACATGTTTTGAAAATGTTAACCCTAAGGTCCCTTTTCCTATTCCGCATCACATATGTATTATGTAAATTTTTAATGCGCGAATTTGTCGACATCAAACTAATATGTGCACTTTAACTAAAACGAATTATTTGGGGAAAATGGAAAATGAGTGATTTTAAGTTGCCTTCTCTTCTAAATCTATACAGGTATTGTATTTTGGCACATCTTCTGGCAGTAACGGCTGCCAAGGAGCGTAGCGTCTTGATTGCTTCCAAACTCTTATACTCATCTTTTATTCGAAATTTGATTACTTTATCACAAAAAATGAATCCCTTTTTATTTTACATTAGCCAATGAGAATGGTACATTTGTCAAATTACGTCACTATATTCGATAGCGAATCAGTGCAGGAAAAAAATGTAATCATGTTATGATGTGATTTAAATAACCAACAGTTTTTACATTTAATAATACTAGACGTGTATAATCCAACTATACATTAACACCGGTACCTTTGTCATTTATGACGAGTGAAAAACTAGTCGAAAGTCATTCATTGCTACCTGATTTTATTTGGTGTAGTTTCGAAGAATTTTGGAATTAACTCTAAATCGATACAGCAATTTGTATTGTAGTATTCGATAACGCGTTCGTTTTAGGGGTAATTGTTGATTTACATAACTTAATCCTATCTACAATACCGTCAATAATCAGGATGTAATTATAATTATATTTTTGTGACATTGTCATGATCATTTTTACAAAAATCTTGTTTATAGATAAAAAATATGACGCTTGTAAAGTCATAGGTAAAATTGCTTTTAGAACCAATACTTCATACACCCTTAATCATATATTTGAATTAGTTGAAAAAAGCATGTTTCGAAATAAATTGAAACGTTGAATAATTTTATCCTTTCCCCCAGAAAGGTCACTGAATGGAAAAGGGGCGTCTTTTATGATAAAAAAACTCAAACAGCCTTTGTTATCATAAAAATATTATGTAATTATAAGATAATTTCATATATGATAAGAAAGAATCATGAATCTGGACACGCAGTCCGAATAATTAACTCATTATTTTTTTAAACAATTACAATGTATGGGTTGAATTTAATCACTAACGTTTTTAAATGAAGATTTTTCTCTGAAAATTTGATTTTAAGACTCCTATAAATATTCAGTTTCGGTTGTCCACTTAAAAGTCAAAAATGTTGCAAATGTTAAAGGCTTGTTTT
>JAMZAV010016279.1:0-11114 GCA_024449915.1 Sweltsa coloradensis | reverse complement strand
AAAAAATTTTCCCCCCCCACAACGGGGGGCGGGTTTTTTTTTTTTTTCCCCTTTAACGGGGGGGTTTTTTTGGGGCCCCCCACGTTTTCCCCCTACTCTATAGTTAGTCGTGATGATTGAAGGGGACGTTCCTGGTTTGGTTCATAAAGGAAGAAATCCTTACCCAAAGATCCCTTAAAGTTAAAAAAAACCCGTAAATCTGTCAATTTCTGTCTTTTTGACAATAATTGGTTTTTGAAAAGGGGAGAAAACCCTCTTTTGTTTTTTTTTTAAAAGAATTTATTGATTTTGAGAGGACCCAAAATTAAAAAATTTAAAAGGGGTTAGCCTTTTGAATTTTTGGCAAAAATTCAACGCACAACAGGGCGATTTTCTACTATGCCCACGTCTACTCTATAGTTATCGTGATGTTTGACAGGACAGTTCCGGTTTGGTTCAAAAATGAGTAAAAACCCGTCCCCAAAGACCCCCCGCTTAAAAATTTAAAATAAATTTTCCGTAAATCTTCAATTCTGTCCGTTTTGACAATGAATTGGTTTTTTGAAAGGGGAGAACTCTTTTTTAAAAAAATTTTTAAGAATTAATTGTTTTTTGGCGGCCCCAAAAATAACAATTTTAAAAAGGGGTTACCCTTTTGTGAATTTTTTTGCAAAAAAATTCAACTGCACAACAGGGGATTCTACTTCTCCCCCTGTACTCTATAGTTAGTTGTGATGATTGACAGTGACAGTTCCCGGTTTGGTTATAAATGAGTAAGAAATCCGTACCCAAAGTTCCCGCTTAAAGTTATTTAAACTTCCGTAAATCTGTCAATTTCTGTCTGATTTGACAATGAATTGGTTATTTGACAATGGGAGAACTCTATTGTTAATAATTTTAAATAATATATTGATTTTGAGACGGACCCAAAATTAACAAATTTGTTAAGGGGTTAGCCTTTGTGAATATTTTGGCAAAAAATTCAACTGCACAACAGGGCGACTCTACTACTGCCTACGTCTACTGTATAGTTAGTCGTGATAATTGACTGTGACAGTTCCCGGTTTGGTTCATAAATAAGTAAGAAATCCGTACCCAAAGATCCCGCTCAAAGTTAAATAAACTTCCGTAAATCTGTCAATTTCTGTCCGATTTAAAACTGAATTGGTTATTTGACAATGAGAGAACTCCCTTGTTAATAATTTTGTAGGGGGGTTAGCCTTTGTGAATTTTTTGGCGAAAAATTCAACTGCACAACAGGGCGAATCTACTACTGCACTCGTGTACTTTATAGTTAGTCGTGATGATTGACAGTGACAGTTCCCGGTTTGGTTCATAAATGAGTAAGAAATCCGTACCCAAAGATCCCGCTTAAAGTTAAATAAACTTCCGTAAATCTGTCAATTTCTGTCCGATTTGACAATGAATTGGTTATTTGACAATGGGAGAACTCTATTGTTAATAATTTTAAAGAATTTATTGATTTTGAGATGGACCCAAAATTAACAGATTTTGAGAGGGACCCAAAATTCAACTGCACAACAGGGCGATTCTACTACTGCCCACGTCTACTCTATAGTTAGTCGTGATGATTGACAGTGACAGTTCCCGGTTTGGTTCATAAATGAGTAAGAAATCCGTCCCCAAAGATCCCGCTTAAAATTAAAAAAAACTTCCGAAAATTCTGTAACTTTCTGTCCGATTTGACAATGAATTAGTTTTTTAAACAAGGGGAGAACTCTTTTTGTTAATAATTTTTAAAAAGAATTTTTTTGTTTTTGAGACGGCCCAAAAATTTAAAACCAAAATTTTGATAAGGGGTTAGCCTTTGGGGTTTTTTTTTTGGGAAAAAATTCCCAATTTGCACAAGGGGGCCGATTCTATTTTGCCCCCCCGTGAAACCTCTATAGTTGTTGTGATGATTAAACAGGGGACATTTCCCGGGTTTTTGGGTTTTAATAAATAGTAAAAAAATCCTTTCCCCAAACCCCCGCTTAAAGTTATTAAATTTCCCTAAATCTGTAATTTCTGTCCAAATTTTGCAATAAATTGGTTATTTAAAATGGGAGAACTCTTTTTGTTAAAATTTTAAATAATATAGGGGATTTTGAGAGGGAAACCCAAAATTAACAAATTTTTTTAAATTTGTTGTTGTTTTTTGGGTTGTTGTTTTTTGTGAATTTTTTGGAAAAAAATTCAACTGCAAAAACAGGGCATTTACTACTGCCTACGTCTCCCTGTTTTTAGTTAGTCGTGAAAATTGACTGTGACAGTTCCCTTTTTGGGTTTCCCTAAAAAAGGGTTAAGAAACCCGTACCCAAAGACCCCGTCAAATTAAAAAAACCCTTCCGTAAATCTGTCAAATTTCTGCCCGGGATTTACATTAAATTTGGGTTTTTTTACAATGAGAGAACTCCCTTTTTAATAATTTTGTAAAAATATTTTGTTTTTTGAGACGGACCCAAAATTAACAAATTTAAAAAGGGGGTTTTACCTTTTGGGTAAATTTTTTTTGGCGAACAATTAAACTGCACAACAGGGCGATTCTACTATGAATCTGTACTCTTTTATTAGTCGTGATGTTTGGACAGTGCCCATTTTTCCCGGGGTTTGGTTCTTTAAAAAAAGTAAAAAAATCTGAAACCCAAAAGCCCCCGCTCAAAGTTAAATAAACTTCCGTAAATCTGTAAATTTTTCTGCCCGGGATTTAACTTTAAAATTGGTTATTTGACAATGGGGAAAAACTCTTATTTTAAATTTTTAAAAAATTTTATTTTTTTTTTAAAAGCCGAAACCCCAAAAATTAAAAAATTTTTTTAAGGGGTTGCCTTTGTAAATTTTTTGGGCGATAAATTCAACTGCACAACGGGGGGTTTTTACAATGCCCACTTTTTTTAAAAAAAAAAAATCTATATTTAGTTGTGATGTTTTGAAGTGACAGTTCCCTTTTGGTTCATAAAATAAGAAAGAAATCCAAACCCAAAAAATCCCCCCTCAAATTTAAAATTTAAATTTTCCAAAAAATCTGCCAATTTTTTTGCCCGATTTGACAATGAATTGGTTTTTTGACAAAAAAGAGAACCCCCTTGTTAAAAATTTTTGGGAATAAAATTGGGTTTTTGAGAGGGAAAACCCAAAATTAACAAATTTTTTAAAGGGGGGTTCCCTTTTTGTGAATTTTTTGGGGGAAAAATTTTAAACTCCCACAACAGGGCGTTTTTACTACTCCCCGGTGTACTTTTAAGTTAGCGGTGATTGACAGGGACATTTTCCCGGGTTTTGGGTTCAAAATGAGTAAGAAATCTGTCCCCAAAATCCCCCCCTTAAAAATTTAAAAAAAAATTTCCCCCGTAAATCTTCAATTTTTTGTCCGATTAGACAATAAATTTGGTTTTTTGGGACAAGGGGAGAACTCTATTGTTAAAAATTTTTTAAAAATTTTTTGGAATTTTTGAAGGGACAAAAAATTTTTTTAAAAAATTTGAAAGGGGGTTAGCCTTTGTAAATTTTTTTGCAAAAAATTCAACTCCCACAACAGGGCGATTCTACTACCCCCAAAGTCTACTCTAAAAGTTAGCCCGTGATGTTTGGACAGGGGGAAGTTCCCGGTTTTTTAAAATGAGTAAAAAAATCCGTCCCCAAAAATTTCCCGTTTAAAAAAGTTATTTAAACTTCCGAAAAATCTGCCCAATTTCTTTTCCGTTTTGGGGGAAAATAAAATTGGTTATTTGACAAGGGGGAAAAATTCTATTTTTTAATAATTTTAAATAATATATTGTTTTTGGGGACGGACCCAAAATTAAAAAATTTTTTAAAGGGGGTTACCCCTTTTTGTAAATTTTTTGGGGCGAAAAATTAAACGGGCACAACAGAGCGATTTTACTTTTGCAAAAGTGTACCCCATAGTTAGTCGTGATGATTGACAGGACGTTCCCCGGGTTTTTGTTTTATAAATAAGTAAGAAATCCGTACCCAAAGATCCCCAAAAGGTAAAATAAACTTCCGAATCTTTTTCAATTTCTGTCTGTTTTGACAGAAAATTTTGGTTTTTTTGACAATGGGAGAACTCTATTGTTAATAATTTTAAATAATATATTGATTTTGAGACGGACCCAAAATTAACAAATTTGTTAAGGGTTAGCCTTTGTGAATATTTTGGCAAAAAAATTCAACTGCACAACAGGGCGACTCTACTACTGCCTACGTCTACTGTATAGTTAGTCGTGATAATTGACTGTGACAGTTCCCGGTTTGGTTCATAAATAAGTAGAAATCCGTACCCAAAGATCCCGCTCAAAGTTAAATAAACTTCGTAATCTGTAAATTTCTGTCCGATTTGACACTGAATTGGTTATTTGACAATGGGAGAACTCTATTGTTAATAATTTTAAAGAATTTATTGATTTTGAGATGGACCCAAAATTAACAAATTTGATAAGGGAAAAAAAAAAAAATTCAACTGCACAACAGGGCGATTCTACTACTGCCCACGTCTACTCTATAGTTAGTCGTGATGATTGACAGTGACAGTTCCCGGTTTGGTTCATAAATGAGTAAGAAATCCGTACCCAAAGATCCCGCTTAAAATTAAATAAACTTCCGTAAATCTGTCAATTTCTGTCGATTTGACAATGAATTAGTTATTTGACAATGGGAGAACTCTATTGTGAATAATTTTTAAGAATTTATTGATTTGAGACGGACCCAAAATTAACAAATTTTTAAAGGGGTTAGCCTTTGTGAATATTTTGGCAAAAAATTCAACTGCACAACAGGGCGATTACTACTGCCTACGTCTACTGTATAGTTAGTCGTGATAATTGACTGTGACAGTTCCCGGTTTGGTTCATAAATAAGTAAGAAATCCGTACCCAAAGATCCCGCTCAAAGTTAAATAAACTTCCGTAAATTGTCAATTTCTGTCCGATAGACACTGAATTGGTTATTTGACAATGAGAGAACTCCCTTGTTAATAATTTTGTAGAATATATTGATTTTGAGACGGACCCAAAATTAACAAATTTGTTAAGGGGTTAGCCTTTGTGAATTTTTTGGCGAAAAATTCAACTGCACAACAGGGCGTTTCTACAACTGCCCACGTGAAATCTATAGTTATTTGTGTGATTAAACCAGTGACATTTTCCGGGTTTTGGTTTCATAAAAAAAAAAAAACCCGTACCCAAAGACCCGTTTAAAAATTAAAAAAACCCTTCCGTAAATCGGGAAATTTCTGTCCGATTTGAAAAATAAATTTGGGTTTATTTGAAAAAGGGGAAAACCCCTTCCCCCCCTATTGTTAAAATTTTTTTAAAGAATTTATTGTTTTTGAGAGGCCCCAAAAAATTAAAAAATTTTGGAAAAGGGGGTTTAAACCTTTGTAAATTTTTTTTTGGAAAAAAATTAAAACTGCAAAACAGGGCAAATTCTACAAATCCCCAACGTCTATTTATAGTTATTTGTGATGATTGACAGTGCATTTCCCCGGGTTTTGGTAAAAAAATGATTAAGAAATCCGTCCCCAAAAAGTTCCCGTTTAAAAGTTAAAAACTTTTTAAATCTGTCAATTTCTGTCCGTTTGAAAATTGAATTGGTTTTTTGACAATGGAAACCCCCTTTGGGTTAAAAAATTTTTAAAAATATATGATTTTGAAAAAGGGCCCCCAAAAATTAAAAAAATTTTTTTAAAGGGGGTTACCCTTTTTGTGAATTTTTTGGCGAAAAATTAAACGGCACAACAGGGCGATTCTATATTGCACCGGTACTCTTTAGTTATGTGATGTTTGCAGGGGACATTTCCCCGGGTTTGGGTTCAAAAAATAAGTAAAAAACCCGTCCCCAAAGATCCCGTTTAAAATTTAAAATAAATTTCCGTAAATCTGTAAATTTCTGCCCGATTTGAAAATAATTGGTTTTTGACAAGGGGGGTAAACTCTTTTTGTTAATAATTTTAAAAATTATTGTTTTTGAGACGGCCCCAAAAAAATTAAAAAATTTGAAAAGGGGGTTAAAATTTGTAAAATTTTTGGAAAAAAATTTCAACTGCACAACAGGGCGATTCTACTACTCCCACGTTACTTATAGTTAGCGTGATAATTGCCCGTGACAGTTCCCGGTTTGGGGTTTCATAAATAAAAGTGGGAAACCCGTCCCCAAAGATCCCGCAAAAATTAAAAAAAATTTCCCCGAAAAATCTAAAAATTTTTCTGCCCGATTTGAAAAATGAAGGGGGTTATTTGACAATGGGAGAACCTTTGTTAATAATTTTAAAAATTTTTTGTTTTTGAGAGGCCCCAAAATTAAAAAAATTTGTTTAAGGGTGTTTCTTTGGGGAATTTTTTAAAAAAAATTTCAATTTCACAACGGGGCGTTCTACTTCTCCCCAGTTACTCTATATTATTTGTGTTTTGGAAAGGGACGTTGGGGGTTTTTTGGTTCATAAATGGTAAAAAATCCGTCCCCAAAAGGGTTCCCCGAAAAAAGGGTTATTTAAATTCCCGGGTAAATCTGTCAATTTCTGTCCGTTTTAAAAAACAAAATTTGGGTTTTTATTTGACAATGAGAAAACCCCCTTGTTAAAAATTTTTGTAGGGGGGGTTACCCTTTGTGAATTTTTTGGCGAAAAATTTTAAATTGCACAACAGGGCGTTTCCCTACAAATTTCAACGGGGTACTTATAGTTATTTCCATGATGATTTGACAGGACTTTCCCCGGGTTTGGGTTTCAAAAATAAGAAAGAAATCCGTCCCCAAAGATCCCGTTTAAAGTAAAAAAATTTCCCGAAAATCTGTCAATTTCTGTCTGTTTTGACAGAAATTTGGTTATTTGCAAGGGGGAGAACTCTTTTTTTTAAAATTTTTTTAAAGGGAAATATATTAAATTTTTAAAGACGGCCCCAAAAATTTAACAAATTTTTTGGGGGGTTTTTAGCCTTTGGGGAATTTTTGGGGGCAAAAAACCCAACTCCCAAAACGGGGCGATTCAACTACTGCACAGTGTCCTCTATATTTGTCTGTTTGTTTTGACAGTGACATTTCCCCGGTTTGGTTCAAAATAAGTAAGAAATCTGTCCCCAAAAGATCCCCCCTTAAAAGTAAAAAAAAAATTTCCAAATTTTGTAAAATTTTGTCTGTTTTGGGACATTTAAATTTGGTTATTTGACAAGGGGAGAACTTATTTTTAAATAATTTTAAAAAATATATTGATTTTGGGGACGGCCAAATTTTTAAAAAAATTTTTTAAAGGGGGTTAGCCTTTGTAAATTTTTGGGGGGGAAAAAAATTCAATTTACAACAGGGGCGTTTTCTACTACTCCCCACTTTGTACCCAAATATTTAGTTGGGGAAAAAATGACAGTGACATTTCCCCGGTTTGGTTCATAATAAGAAAGAAATCCTCCCCAAAAATTTTCCTCTAAAATTTAAAAAAAAATTTCCCGGGTAAATCTGTAAATTTCTGTCCAAATTTGACAAGGGAATTGGTTTTTTAAAATGGGAAAAACTCTGTGTTAAAAAATTTTAAAAGGGAATTTATTGTTTTTGAGACGGCCCCAAAAATTTAAAAAATTTGGGAAAAGGGGGTTTGGGCCTTTGTAAATTTTTTTGGCAAAAAAATTCAACTGCACACAGGGCGATTCTCCCCCTTATTTCCCCAAACGTCTACTCTATAGTTAGGTGATGTTGACAGTGACATTTCCCCGGGGTTGGTTCAAAAATGAGAAAAGAAATCCGTCCCCAAAAGGGCCCCGCTTAAAGTTAAAAAAAACTTCCAAAAATCTTAAATTTTCTGCCCTGTTTTGACAAAAATTTGGTTTTATTTGAAAAAGGGAAAACTCAAATTTTTAATAATTTTAAAGAATTTATTGATTTTGAGATGGCCCCAAAAATTTAAACAAATTGTTAAGGGGTTAGCCTTTGTGTTTTTTGGGGGGGGCAAAAAAATTAAACTGAAAAAAAAAAAACAAAAAAAAAAAAAGGGCGATTCACTACTCCCAGCCCTACTCTATAGTTAGTCGTGATGATTGACAGGGGACATTTCCCACGGTTTGGTTCAAAAATGAAAAGAAACCCGTCCCCAAAGACCCCGCAAAAAATTTTAAAAAACTTCCGAAAATCTGTAAATTTTCTGTCCGTTTTTGAATAATTGGTTTTTTGGGACAAGGGGGAGAACTCTTTTGTTAAAAATTTTTAAAAAAATTTTGATTTTGAAAAGGAAACCCAAAAATTAAAAAAATTTTTTGAAAGGGTTTTTTAGCCTTTGGTTTTTTTTTGCAAAAAATTTTTTCAAATGCACAACGGGGGGGCGATTCAAACTTCTGCCCACGTGAAATCTAATTTTAAGTTGTGATGTTTGACAGGGGACTTTCCCCGGTTTGGTTAAAAATGAGAAAGAAACCCCGTCCCCAAAAATTTTCCCGCTTAAAGTTTTTTTTAAACTTCCGAAAATTTCTTTAAATTTTTCTGTCTAAATTTGACAATAAATTTGGGTTTTTTGACAAGGGAGAACTTTTTGGGTTAAATAATTTTAAATAATATATTGATTTTGAGAGGGCCCCAAAAATTAACAAATTTTTTAAAGGGGTTTACCCTTTTTGTAAATTTTTTGGGCCCAAAAAATTCAACTCCCACAACGGGGCGACTTCCCTATTGCCTACGTTACGTATAGTTAGCCCGTGATAATTGACTGTGACTTTCCCGGTTTGGGGGGGGGCTAAATAAGTAAGAAATCCGTACCCAAAGATCCCGCTCAAATTTAAATAAACTTCCGTAAATCTGCCCGTTTTCTGTCCGTTTTAAAACTAAATTTGGGTTTATTTGCAATGAGAAAAACTCCCTTGTTAAAAATTTTTGTAGGGGGGTTTACCCTTTTTGGGGAATTTTTTGGCGAAAAATTAAAAACTCCCAAAACGGGGCGAATCTATCCCGGAAATCGTGTATTTTATAGTTAGTCGTATGTTTGACTTGCCCATTTTCCCGGTTTGGTTCATAAATGAGAAAAAAAACCGGTCCCAAAAGACCGCAAAATTTTAAAAAAAACTTCCGAAATCTGTCAATTTCTTTTCCGATTTGAAAAGGGAATTGGTTTTTGACAAGGGGAGAACTTTTTGGTTAAAAATTTTTTTAAAGAATTTTTTGTTTTTGAGATGGCCCCAAAATTAAAAAAATTTTTGAAAAGGGGGTTAAACCCTTTGTTTTTTTTTGGGAAAAAATTCAACTGCAAAACAGGGCGATTCTACTACTGCCCACGTCTACTTATATTAGTCGGATGTTGCAGGGACAGTTGGGGGTTTTGGGTTCATAAATATTTAAGAAATCCGTACCCAAAGATCCCGTTTAAAAATTTAAATTTAAAATTTCCGTAAATCTGTCAATTTCTGTCCGTTTTGGGGACAATAAAATTATTTTTTTTGACAAGGGGGAAAATTTTTTGGGTTAATTTTTTTTAAAAAAATTTTTATTGTTTTTTGAGACGGCCCCAAAATTTAAAAAAATTTGATAAAGGGGTTTTACCTTTGTAAATTTTTTCCCAAAAAATTCAACTGCAAAAAAAGGGGCGATTCTACTTTGCCCACGTGTACTTATGGGTTATTGTAAATGATTGACAGGGGACATTTCCCCCCGGTTTTGGGTTTCCCAAAAATTTAAAAATCCTCCCAAATTTTCCCGTTTTAAAAGTTATTTAAACCCCGAAAACTGTAAATTTTCCCCTGTCCGTTTGCAAAAAGGGGTTTTTTTTGGGACAAGGGGGGGAGAAACTCTATTGTTAAAATTTTTAAATAATATTTTGTTTTTGAGAGGGCCCCCAAAAATTAACAAATTTTTAAATTTTTTTTGTTTTTTGTTTGTTGTTGTTTTTTGGGAAATTTTTGGCAAAAAATTAAAAGGGAAAAAACGGGGGCGTTTCTACTAGGGCCCTACGCCCACTTTTTAAATAGTTAGCCCTGAAAAATTGCTGTGACATTTCCCCTTTTTGGTTTTCATAAAAAGTAGAAACCCGTCCCCAAAGATCCCGCTCAAATTTTAAAAAAACTTCCGTAAACTGTAAATTTTCTTCCGATTTGACATTGAATTGGTTATTTGCAATGAGAAAACCCCCCCTTTGTTAATATTTTGAAAATTTTAATTTGGGTTTGGGAGACGGCCCAAAATTAAAAATTTTTTGGGTTTAAGGGGTTAGCCTTTGTGAATTTTTTGGCGAAAAATTCAACTGCACAACAGGGCGATTCTACTACTGCACTCGTGTACTCTATAGTTAGTCGTGATGATTGACAGTGACAGTTCCCGGTTTGGTTCATAAATAAGTAAGAAATCTGTACCCAAAGATCCCGCTCAAAGTTAAATAAACTTCCGTAAATCTGTCAATTTCTGTCCGATTTGACATGAATTGGTTATTTGACAATGGGAGAACTCTTATGTTAATAATTTTAAAGAATTTATTGTTTTTGAGACGGACCCAAAATTAACAAATTTGTTAAGGGGTTAGCCTTTGTGAATTTTTTTGCGATAAATTCAACTGCACAACAGGGCGATTCTACAACTGCCCACGTGTACTCTATAGTTAGTTGTGATGATTGACAGTGACAGTTCCCGGTTTGGTTCATAAATAAGTAAGAAATCCGTACCCAAAGATCCCGCTCAAAGTTAAATAAACTTCCAGAAATCTGTCAATTTCTGTCCGATTTGACAATGAATTGGTTTATTTGACAATAAGAGAACTCCCTTGTTAATTTTTTTAGAATATATTGATTTTGAGACGGACCCAAAATTAACAAATTTGTTAAGGGGTTAGCCTTTGTGAATTTTTTGGCGAAAAATTCAACTGCACAACAGGGCGATTCTACTACTGCACACGTGTACTCTATAGTTAGTCGTGATGATTGACAGTGACAGTTTCCCGGTTTGGTTCATAAATGAGTAAGAAATCTGTACCCAAAGATCCCGCTTAAAATTAAATAAACTTCCGTAAATCTGTCAATTTCTGTCCGATTAGACAATGAATTGGTTATTTGACAATGGGAGAACTCTATTGTTAATAATTTTAAGAATTATTGATTTTGAGACGGACAAAAAATTAACAAATTTGATAAGGGGTTAGCCTTGTGAATTTTTTGAAAAAAAATTCAACCCCAAAAACAACA
>JAMZAV010016278.1:0-10916 GCA_024449915.1 Sweltsa coloradensis | reverse complement strand
AAGATCCAGGATAATCAAACTTGCATTTGCTTATCAATCTGTTAATCAAACTGCATTGCAATACATAATGTCATTAAATATTGTTTTGTCTTAATTTCTATAAAAATAGTTGAAAATATTTTTAATTATTTAAAATTCAAATGCGCGTCAACCGTCAGAGCATAATGAGCCACTCTGCCTATAGAGATATGGGGAAGAAGTCCCATGCTGGACAGAACCAGCCACGAATAGAGGGCGGACATGATGAGGGGAGGGGGGGAGGGGGGGGGGGGTTCTCACGTCATGCTCGTCATGGTCGGTAATTGTTCGTGTTGTCATGGTTGCTGTAGTCGGAGAAATTTATAGGCTCATTTATTTTGGATGAAATAACAGAGAAGCTAGGAATTAATTTATTCAGTTGAAAGGCGAGGCGAGGTATAAAGTGAAGTATTTTCATTTCATACTTCATTACTGTTTTGGATATGATAGTAGCTATAATCAATAGCCTTGATGTAGGTCTTGATAAAACTGTTATCAAACCGAGCGAGTGTTATCTCTCCGCTGGTCTGCGAACTTACGAGAATCGCGCAGATTCATATATTCCGAGCGGCTCTCTATCAAGCTAAACGCACCCTTGGATCTCTGGAAAGATTATGTAAAACAATAATTGTGTAATAGTTTTTTATCGATATCGCGAAAAGATTTAAAGTAAAACAATTTTCAGATTTCAATCTAATAAAACAATTAAATGGCAATCACAGCGTAAACATTGTTGGGACGAATTAACTGATAAGAAAGTCCTTGGCAGAATAATTGAGACATCATTGAGTTTGCAATGTAACTGTGTAAAAACTTTTTTGTTTATTTGGTTTTGGCGTGCTAAACCGCTGGCTGGTCATGATGCAATAGTCTGGCTATAGGGGATCTGGGGAGGGCTGATCCGCGCTGAACTCAACAGCAACAGGCAGAGGGAGGATATAGGATGGGGAGTTCTGACGTCGTGGTCGTCTACGTCTATGTCATATCGTTCGGATTTCTGGTTGATCGGGGGTGGTTGGACGGGGAGAGGTCCCTGACAACGATCGCCAGAGGTCGCCCCATTTCGGGTGGTAGATTCTCTCCCATATACTTACTTATAATTATGTTGGCAAGGTGGGCTTTGCTCTTTTCTCGATTTTTATGATCGGATTTGGTTTATTTGGATTAAGGACGCGTCAACCGTTAGGTCATAATGCACCACTCTAGCCTAAGGGGGGGGGGGGTGGAGGAGGAGCCCATGCTGGTCAGAACCAGCCACGGTAAGGGGAGGAAGGGGGGTTTCTCACATCGCGGTCGTCATCGTCTATGTCATGGTTCGTTGTGTGTCATTGTCATCGTCGCCGGGGGTCGTCAAGGGAAGGGGACAAGGTCCCCGGCGACGATTGCCAGAGCTCGCCTCTAGTTTCGGGGAGTAAGATACTCCGCTCTTTCTAGCTGATGTTAGAGGTGGACTTTTTCTCTTGAATCGCCTTTTACGATTAGCAGAGCCATGCTCTGGGCCAATTCTACCCCGGCCCAGACGGGGAATATCCCGAATATCCCGAAAAAAAAAGAATATCCCGGTCCAATTCGGTCGCGGGCCCTACGTAAAATAAATACGTATTCCATTACTAAAAGTTCTCTTTTTAAATAGTAATTTGGATTAAATCATTTAATCCAGTTTTAGGTCATAATGCACCACTCTAGCCTAAGGGGGGGGGAGGAGGGGTCCATGCTGGTCAGAACCAGTCACGGGTAGGGGGAGGGAAGAGGGGGTTCTCACGTCGCGGTCGTCATTGTCTTCGTCATCGTTCGTGATGTGATTGTTGTCATCGTCGTCGAAGGGTCGTCAAGGGAAGGGAAGGGGGAAAGTTCCCCGACGACGACTGCCAGAGCTCGCCTCTGTTTTGGGGGAGTAAAATACTACCCTTCATACTAGCTGATGTTTGCGAGGTGAACCTTTTCTCTTGGATCGCCTTGTACGATTAGCAGAGCCATGCTCTGGGCCAAATTCTGCCCCGGGCCCAAACTGATGCTGGTCAGAACCATGGACACGGGAAGGGTAGGAAAGTGGGGTTCTCACGTCGCGGTCGTCATCGTCTTTCTGTTTTTCATCGTTCGTTGTGTCATCGTCATTAACCCCGGGGAAGATCATCAAGGGGTGGAGAAGGTGTCCCCGATGACGATTAGGCCTACCATTGAGCTCAACTCTAGTTTTGGGGAGTAAAATACTCCCTAACATACTAGGGCCTATTATATAGGTGATGTTTGCGAGATGGACTTTTTCTCTTAAATCGCCTTTCACACGATTAGATGAGCAGAGTCATGCTCTGGGCCAATTCTACCACGAACATACATCACTACCTTATTGTATAAGTCAAACGCTTTTTTTTATTTGTTTTTTTTATTAAGGACGCGTCAACAGTTAGGTCATAGTGCACCACTCTAACCTAGGGGCCCATGCTGGTCAAAACCAGCCACGGGTAAGTGGAGGAAAGGGGGTTCTCACGTCGTGGTCGTCATTGTCTTTGTGCAATAAGTTGTTTTACCTAAATTGGTACACTCAATGAGCTATGATGACGACGTGAGAAACTAAGGTGCACCAACCGGTTAGAACATAATATTGCGTCGCCTGTGATATTAATGAAATAAGTTTATGGTGTGTTCGTTGAAAACTGTTTGTGATAAACAAGTTGATACAAGAAAAGAAAATGGTAGAGATGACTGTACTACAAAAATTAAATATGTGAATGAAAATTGAAATGTGTTTGATGAGAAAATAACTTTGGTTAAACAAATTAGGCCTCCTTTGAATGAGAATAATAGAAAGTTTTGGGCATGAAATATAAGGGTGGAAATGTAATAATTGACAATCGGTGGTTGGAAGGGAATCACCGGAAGTTGACGCGGGCTCGTTGAGTGACGTGGCATCCGGCTCGAGTTTCCGGGCCCGCGAGTGAGGTCGATATATTGATACGTTACAGCTCTGTTTCGACCTATGACGTCATGTGTTGACGTGGAGTCTCTGTCTCTCATCTCTCCCTAGTCGAGTGAAGCTAAACTTGCCCTTTGCTTACAATCGTATGATGATTGTTTGATTCAATAAGTTTAAGGACGCGTCAACCGTTAGGTCATAATGCGCTAATCTATAGCCTAGGGGATACAGGAAGGAGGGCCCATGCTCATCAGAACTAGAGAACCTGGATCGTATTAACTAAATAAAGCGGCGTTAATCAGAACCAGCCATTTATAGGGGGGTAAAGGGGGGGTTCTCACGTCTTGGTCGTTGGCGTCTTTTTCATAATTCGTGTTGTCAATTAATCGTCGTCGGGGAGCTCGTCAAGGATCCCCGACGACGACTGCCAGAGCTCGCCTCTAGTTTCGAGGAGTTCACCCTTCTTACTAGCTGATGTTGGAGAGATGGACTTTTTTCATGGATCGCCTATTACGATAAGCAGAGCCATGCTCTGTCTGTGCCAATTCTGCCCCGGGCCCAGACGGGAGTGTCTCTGTCATCGTTCGTGGTGTAATTGTCGTCGTCGTCGTCGTCGTCGTCGTCGTCGTCGTCGTCGTCGTCAGGGAGGTCGTCAAGGAAAAGGGTTGTTATGTAATTTTGTAAGATAATAAGTTTTCAATTTTATTTGGATTTAGGGCGCGTCAACCGTTAGGACATAAAGCGCCACTCTAGCCTAGGGAATGTGGAGGAGGGGCCCATGCTGGTCACAACCAGCCACGGTTTAACGGGAGGAAAGGGATTCTCACGTCGCGGTCGTCATAGTCTTTGTCATCGTTCGTTATGTCATTGTCATCGTCTAGGAGGTAGTCAAGGGAATGGGGAGGTGTCCCCGACTACGATTGACAGAGATCGCTTCTAGTTTCGGAGAGTAATACTCCCCTCTTTCTAGCTGCTGTTTGCAAGGTGGACTTTTTCTCTTGAATCGCCTTGTACGATTAGCAGAGCCATGCTCTGGACCATCAATTCTACCCCTGGCCCAGAAAGGGGATTGTATAAGATATAATCCTGTCAAATAAGAATTTTTGGAGGAAAAAATTGCGATGTCGCTGAATTTTTGAAGAGACGTTCCTTAAATGATACTTATCAACATACTAAAACTCCCCTACAATCAGACTGGAGCTTCGGCCGCCATATTGGAAAATGGCGGCCAAAAAGTGTTTTGTTATCGAATATCTCCAATTTGTTTGAGATAGACAAAATATTTCATGGCAAAATATTCCCATTTAATTCCCTACAAAACAGGTGTCTTCTATAGTTTTGTAAGGGGCAAAGGTTACGTCACAAAATCGTGGTTTATATGTTGCTCATTGGAATACCAGCTTATTTCCAAATTTTTACGCCCAGCATCAAACAATGCCCGGTAAATCCGTAATAATCGATTTAAATACAAAGGACTTTTGTGCGGGGTTGATGAAAGCTTCCATTAGTATTTTAAAAAATCCGGTCTGCGAAAACGAATTTTGCATTTACCCGAATTTGGGTTTTACATTGTTGGCATTTCCTTAAAAATGCCCTTTTGACTGTCCATTATTAAGCACTAAATAGCATTGGGGGAAAAATTCTTTCTACGCACATTGAAATGACTTGAATAATGATCCGATTACAACCAAAGTTTAAATCCAATATGACTGCTAATTCCTAATATTCACAATATGAATACTGTTTTCGTGCTGTTTTTACACTCTTTTTGTTACACAATTCACTTTGATGTTGTGGATATTAGGAATTAGCAGCCATATTGGATTTAAACTTTGGTTGTAATCGGATCATTATTTGAGTCATTTCAATGTGCGTAGGAAGAATTTTTCCTCCAATGCTTTTTAGTGCTTAATAATGGACGGTTTAAAAATGCATTTTTGAGGAAATGCCGACAATGGAAAACCCAAATTTCGGGTAAATGCAAAATTCGATTTCGCCACCACCTGATTTTTTTTAAATACTAATGAAAGCTTTCACGAACCCCGTACAATGGTCCTTTTGTATTTAAATCGATTTATTACGGATTTACCGGCATTGTTTGATGCTGGGCGTGCAAATTTGGAAATAAGCTGGTACTCCAATGAGCAACACATAACCACGATTTTGTGACGTAACCTTTGCCCCTACCAAAACTAAAGAAGACACCGGTTTTGTAGGAATTAAATAGGGAATATTTTTGCCATTGAGATATTTTGTCTATCTCAAACCAATTTGGAGATATTCGATAACAAACACTTTTTGGCCGCCATTTTCCAATATGGCGGCCGAAGCTCCAGTCGGATTGTAGGGGAGTTTTAGTATGTTAATAAGTATTATATAAGGAAGGTCTCTGCAAAAATTCAGCAACATCGCAATTTTTTCCTCCAAACGTCAATATACGATCTTATTTGACAGGATTAATAATGAAATGAGTGAATGGTGTGTTATGGTGGTTATATTGTATTCTAAGTTTACAAAAGAAAATAAATTGATAGAGATGATAGGCCTTTATAAAATAAAATGAAATGATAGAGATGACAGGGGTAGCAACAGATTTTTAAAAAGTATTTGTTGTTTTTTATTTAAATTAAATTTAGTTAAAAATTTATTTGAATGAGAAATTTGAAAAGTTTGTCGCTGCTGTCAATTGATTGGGAGAGTTTTAAAAGATTCTTTTTTTTCAAACTGAGTTTATGCTATTCAGTTTGAGAATGTAATGTATGCGTTTCTTCATCCTCGAAACATAAGTTTGAGTTTGTTTTAAGTAACCGTTAGGTCATAATGCGCCACACTAGCCTAGGGGATGTGAGGAGAACAAACGCCTGCTGGACAGAGTGGTGTCGAAGGAGAAAACTTCAAAAAGAAAACAGAAAAAAATCGAGTAGCTATATTGACACAAGCTATTGTAGAGGAGAGTTCTTGTACTCATTCGTGTATTACATACATTTCATTTTCTCACCTTTTTCCCACAACACCTCCGTGGGTGTTCCTGGCCCAGGTTTTAATTTCCTATGTGATTAGGCCTAAAAAATAGTCAATAGGCCTAATACACCAGACAATATGCCTATATAAATTTGAATTCCTGTATGATTGAAAACACCTTTACCGTTCGTTCTTATTACAATGCAATACATTCAATTCCATACATTCAATATACAGCTGAAATGTTTCTCTACGTCTTTATCACTTCTATTGAAATCTCAGTAAGTCTTCGTCCGCCACCGTTTCTTAAAAATCAACCCCTAATCTCCTTACAATGTCTGCGTTGGGTTAGGAAGCCTGGATGTGTACTTGCGTCCCCAATTCGTACGTCTTAGTCACATCCTGACTAAAAGTCTAACAAATAAGAGATTATCTCCCCCTATTTCAACACCTACGCGATTGAACAACGTGTCCCCCCCAAAAAAACACAATCCGAGTTTGCTCGATTCGCCGTAATAAATAGGTTATTTGCAGGTTTCGATTGTAAACTAGTTTAGTGTAACAGTGACGTAAGATATATTGTACCGGCGGGGGTCTATTATGGCGCGTGATGAGGTATTACCGGGCGCGGTTGGATTGGCTTGGCGGAGGATGGACAAAGAGGCCCCGCGGAGAAGTTTAGATGCGGACGCCGTCACGCCGGGACGCGCCGTCCGATGCGTTTGACTGGAAGATGAGGAAGTAAACGACGTGAGAATCTAGGGCGCTTCAACAGGTTAGGTCATATTGCGCCGCCTGTGAATGAAAGTTGATGAGATGAGTTAAAGGGGCTAAAAACCCCAAAAATTATTTTTTACCACGTGATCTATAGCACAATACTAAACTTAAATGACCGTTTAAAAAATTATATCTTGTAACTGTGATTTAAAACGAATTTTTTAAATTTTTTGATCCAGAAATTTGCAAAAATTGGAGTTTTGGGAAATTTCTTAAATCGGCTTTAACCTGCTCCTTTTTTGGTCCACCTAGATACTAGAGCATAGTACCAATCTAAAATGCCCCTTTATAACATCGTGTCTTGAAACTGTGCCCAAATATACCCTCAAACACGCAAAAATATGCATTCCAAAATCACACCCCATCTTGGTAATCAGCATATTTTGACCGAACTACTTGCCCAAATTACAAAACAAAATATAGAGAATTTACAGAAAAGGCTGTCGAGTACGTCAATAATGGCCAATATTTTTTTGGATCAAAATCCTCCAAGGTCACGGGGCATAAAGATCGTCCCCATGTTATTTCTTATGGGAGATTTTTGCCGATGGACCTAGCTCGAAAAATGTCATGTTTGACAATTTTTTGGGGGGTCATGGTGGCCCCAATAATTTTTCTGTTAATTGCTAAATTCATTACTAGATAGCCTGAATTAAATATATATTTTGAGTTTAGCGGTTAAATCCCCCTTTAATGCAGGTATGTTTGATGATTAGATTGTTTTCTAAGTGTATAAATAACAAAATAAATTGATGATGAAAATAAAAATTATTTATGTGAACGGAAATTTAAAAAAAATGTGTTTGATGTGAATTAAATTTTGTTAAATAGATTACTACGGATGAGAAATTTAGAAAGTTTGTCGCCGTTATCATATTATGATAGAAGTTCTTCATATGATTGGGAGAGATCAAATTGCGTGCGCAAGGCATCATATTTGGTACATTCTCCTATCATATGATGTACGGTTAAAGGTACATCACATGTGTCACATATGGAAATAACCTTTTCTCTGGTTAAGAGATATCCGTGAGTTAGACGTGTGTGGCCTATAAGAAAAAAAAAGAAAAATTAATTATTTGTCTACGTTTGTTTATTTTTTTATTTGGATTAAGGACGCGTCAACCGTTAGGTCATAATGCACCACTCTAGCCTAAGGGGGGTGGGGAGGAGAAGCCCATGCTGGTCAGAACCAGCCACGGGTAAGGGGAGGAAGGGGGGTTTCTCACGTCGCGGTCGTCATTGTCTTTGTCATCGTTCGTTGTGTCATTGTCATCGTCGCCGGGGGGTCGTCAAGGGAAGGGGGCAAGGTCCCCGACGACGATTGCCAGAGCTCGCCTCTAGTTTCTGGGAGTAAGATACTCCGCTCTTTCTAGCTGATGTTTGCGAGGTGGACTTTTTCTCTTGAATCGCCTTTTACGATTAGCAGAGCCATGCTCTGGGCCAATTCTAACTTTAAGTTTTCTATGTTGGGTTTATTTGGATTAAGGACGCGTCAACCGTTAGGTCATAATGCACCACTCTAGCCTAAGGGGGGGGGGAGGGGCCCATGCTGGTCAAAACCAGCCACGGGTAAGGGGAGGAAGGGGGGTTTCTCACGTCGCGGTCGTCATCGTCTTTGTCATCGTTCGTTGTGTCATTGTCATCGTCGCCGGGGGGTCGTCAAGGGAAGGGGACAAGGTCCCCGACGACGATTGCCAGAGCTCACCTCTAGTTTCGGGGAGTAAGATACTCCGCTCTTTCTAGCTGATGTTTGCGAGGTGGACTTTTTCTCTTGAATCGCCTTTTACGATTAGCAGAGCCATGCTCTGGGCCAATTCTACCCCGGCCCAACGGAACCGGTTAGGTCATATTGCGCCGCCTGTGAATGAAAGTTGATGAGATGAGTTAATGCAGGTATGTTTGATGATTAGATTGTTTTCTAAGTGTATAAATAACAAAATAAATTGATGATGAAAATAAAAATTATTTATGTGAACGGAAATTTAAAAAAAATGTGTTTGATGTGAATTAAATTTTGTTAAATAGATTACTACGGATGAGAAATTTAGAAAGTTTGTCGCCGTTATCATATTATGATAGAAGTTCTTCATATGATTGGGAGAGATCAAATTGCGTGCGCAAGGCATCATATTTGGTACATTCTCCTATCATATGATGTACGGTTAAAGGTACATCACATGTGTCACATATGGAAATAACCTTTTCTCTGGTTAAGAGATATCCGTGAGTTAGACGTGTGTGGCCTATAAGAAAAAAAAGAAAAATTAATTATTTGTCTACGAAAGAATCGTGTTAGCATGATATGAATTATTTTTTTTACATAAATTACTGTAAATGATGAATAAAGAAAGATAGTCCCCGTTATCATATTTATTAAATGAGCGAAGCGAAGATTCCATTTCACTACACTGGAGAAAAAAATCCGGAATGTTTTTTTTTTGTATTTTTGTGTGTTTGTCCGCACGATTCCGGCTAAACCAATACTCCAATTGCGATGAAATTTTATGGAGGCCTTCGAAATCTCTGAACTTAGAACTGCCACGTTTTTTAACGCGCTCGAAAAATTATTTCTCCTTAAAATCGCCCTTTTACGTTTTTTTTCGATTTTTTAAAAATTTCTTCTACTTACTAACACCTACATGCTTTATCCGATTGTTATGATTTTTTCACAGAACCAAAATTTTTTGAATTAAGATATTTGTGTGAAATTTGCGCGCAATCGAAAAATTATTTCTCATGAAAATCGAAATTTTACGGGTTTTTTTCTTTTTTTAAACAATTCTTTGACTCATAACACCTACATGCTTTATCTGATTGTAATGATTTTTTCACAGAACCTTAATTTTATGAATTAATATATTCGTGTGAAATTTGAGCGCAATCGAGTTATTATTTCTTATGAAAATCGCAATTTTGCGATTTTTTTCTTTTTTTAAATTTTGATTAACTTCGAAAATTAAAAATTAATGTTTATTTTTTATTTAATTTAAATTAATTTTTTTTTAATTTTCAACAGTAATGATTTTTTCACAGAACACCAGAAAATCCGCATAACACATGGCAGCTCAATACACCAAATACGCTCATCCAACAACGCGGCGGGACTTAAACGTTTTCCTAGTATTATTATTATTATTTTATTTTAGAAATTGTACAGATAATCGAATATTAAGATGTACAACCTCATAGAAAGTTAGAAAAGGGCCATGAGGCCCCAGTCACAAAGTGTCTAACTTACTATGCTTAGTTATACGTCTTAACTGGTCTTAAAACCACACTATAAAATACAATAGAAATAAATTAACAAATAATACAAAATTAGATGGTAAAAGGTGAACAAATGACAGTAAACAATAGCTAGTAAAGGGTGAACAATGATGGTATGTTACAAAATATATAAAATGAGATAGTGAAAGGGTGAATAAATGATGGTGAACAATTGACAGTCAAGGGTGTACAAATAATGGTAAACAATAATTTGATTACTTCCAGCATGTCATTACTTGATTGATGCGTTCTCATTAAGAAATTTTGAAATGGTTCCTAATATCAATATTGAAATGTCTGGAAGTCTTCACGTCAGCCGGTAGAGTGTTGCAGAACGATGCAGAACGATAGTAGAATCCGTTTTGATATGATGAAGTTCGTGCACGAGGAGGGATGATCAAAGTTCCTGGGTTATGTCTACGAGGTTTATTGTCTAGAGTGATACGATGAAATGGATTCAGATCTGCAGAACCAGTGATTTGTTGTCGAAGGAACTTCACATCAGCTTCATTGGCAGAAATTTTCAATGGAAGGAAGGTCGCAAGCATGTAGCCTCTGCGTCGCACTGTCTGAATAAAAACTTGATTTGTGTAAAATAGCCTTCGTGGCACGGTTTTGAATTGCCTCAAGCTTTGTAAAGTTAGCTCTAGTAGTCGGATTCCAAGCAGGGATACCATAAGTGATGATAGGCCGAATCAGAGTTAGATATGCAGTCCGAATTGTACGAGGCTTCGAGCCGTTTAAGTTTCTTGTTACAAATCCAAGTAATTTTGAGGCACGATTTCTTACTAACTCAGTGTGCAAATTCCACTTTAGATCATTTGTTAATGTAATTCCAAGCAATTTAATTGAATCACATTTTGGATGATGATGATAGAAGAATGTGCATGTGCAAGCATAATATTTATGTTTCCAGTGGATCACTACAAGCTTTGAGTTTGTTGGATGAGCGAAGCGATCAGACCAAATAGCTTGT
>JAMZAV010016277.1:0-10516 GCA_024449915.1 Sweltsa coloradensis | reverse complement strand
CTTGTATAGGGATCGTCGTGGACAGCGCCTCTTTGGAGGTGGTCAGTTGCATGTCCTGAAGTTACTCTGTGAATACATTCCTGCTCAAGATGAAACCCCAAGTGATCTCCGACACCATGAACAATACTAAGCATATCAGACTTTGTTTAGGGAAGGCACTTGCGCTCTCAAAGATATAGTTTTCTAGAATTTCGTAATCCGTTCTTGGAAATTGTCGAAGATCTTATAGTAATTGGCAGCCGGGTATTAGTGAGCAGGGAAGGTGTTGACACATTAAACTCTCTTGAAGATGATGCTACCAAAGGTTGTAAAGGAGATACTAGTTGATAACTTAATACCTATTTTTCAACCCTCAAAGAAAGTGAACAAAAAGATCTTCATAGCTAAACTTAAAAACGTCTGCAGGCAACAAGAATAAGAAGTGTGATGAGCAGCTTTTCTCTGAACTATGTATTGCAAGTCATCACAAGGAAATGGAATTAGATGACTTTTTTCGCACGAAAATCAGGCTTGTCCACCTTCGATTTCAGCAAATGGTGAGCTGCGCATAGGTAACAAAAGGCGAACTGACCATTAGCACTAGATTCTGCATTAGCAGCATTAGCTACCATTAGATTTTCACGCATTCACTGGTTGTGAGTAGTGACACAGTGTCTGCTTTTAGTTCCAAAGGCAAGCGTTCTTCCAGGAAGAAGTGGAAAGCTTATGGCGAAGTTACTAGTGCGTTAACTGCCATCTCTAGACCCCTAACATCACTACAGTCTGACGTCATACAACTCCTTGAACATTTTGTCGCTATTCTTTATTGGGCAGAGAGTGAAATGAGTAGTGTTAACGAAGCACGAAGATTTCTGCTGCTGCAAAGAGTGAGCCATTGCGTAAACTTTGTCATACAGTTGACACCCTTACCATACCCTCCAAGCTCTTCGTGCCACATACAAGGGAAGACACATATGGGGTCAGGCAGACTGTCATTACTGCTCTACCATCTCCAGCTGATTGGGTTTGGGCGCATGCAGCAAGGAGGGATGTGGACTCCCCAGTGGACTACACTATACCAGCAGTGTGGCAGAGTTGCTGAGACTACTGAAATGCGGTTGTAAACAAGGCTGCACAGCTAGGTGCGTATGTGCTTCCGCAAGTGTCCAGTGCATTTCGCTGATGTGTATCAACTGCAAAAGCGAATATCAGAATTCCACCCAAGAGAGCAATGTGTGAAGTTTGTGTAGAACGCGGCGTAAAATTAATAAATGGCTATAAACAAAAAATCTTAAATACCTATTCTTTAGGATACTAAAAATTACATCTATCAATAATTAGTCTATTTGTGATGATAGCCGTAGCGAATTTGTAAATTGTAAGTATCATTAATATGTTCAGCTCAAATTCGTGTTCTCTAGCTCAAATTCATATGGACTTGACACCAAACATGATATTATTAGTCGTTTTGAGTATAATTTTAAGTCCAAAGGTCATTTAAAAAAATTGCCGCATCTTGGATTCCAAGGGAATTTTTCATTGCCTCCCACTCTTAAAAAAATCTCTTGGGTACCTGCTACAACTGAGCCATGTGCCCAAACCGTGTTAAAAAAGTGCAACATTAATTATCAGCACAATAATAACACCTCTGGTTGCCGCAGCAATGACTGACCAATAAGTAAAAAAAAATAGGGGGTTTTAAATTAAACATTATGATCATAATAATTTGTGCTAGATGAATTTCAGGGGTAGAGAAAGGGAAATTTTTCTACGTCGGACCCAAATCTAAGAAGTTTTGCTAGAAAATACTACTAAATACAAATGGAACTTCTACAATATCACCCGGATTTTTTATTTTGACCTTGTTTTTCGTGTTTTTCGAGTCAGAAATTTACGAAAACGATTCCAAACATGTTTTATTAGACACACCAAAAGAATTTTTGTATCTGAGGACATCGTTTTGAAAAAGGCCGCTTTTTTGAATTCTAATGGAATTTCGAATGCCTCCACACGTAAAAAAATATACTTTTGGTCCAACCTAAAAACTGTGCAAAGCGGCAAACCGTGTTTAAAAAATGCAGTATTATTTTGCGTACCGCTACCACTCTCTATATAGAAACGTCAAGTGATTTTCTTCTCTGGCTAAAGTCTGCAGTGTCTTCTCATATAATTTCAATAGTTTCAAAGTTCCAAGTCCATACTGGTTAAGGGCTCTACTGGACCCTGTATTATTTCGGTGTGTTGCAGTGGTTTCGTACTTCCATCGTATCTAACGACACAATTGAGATATCTTTATAATTTTTTTTTATTCTACTCAGTAAAGACGTCCAATGAACGTGTGTTGCGTACTTTTTCCAATATTGCCTTGTTTTTAAATAAATTTTGTTAATTTTTGGGGGAATATTTTAACATTTACCTTTTTCGCGAATTTTTTTAGGCGTTACCAAGCACTTTTGGAAAAAGTACTCAACACACGTGTAATAGACACCTTTAACTAGCATTCCAAAAAATCTGAGAATTTTTGGACAAGGGTGGTCCGCTGTACAATGGAAGTACAAAAGCATGTTTCGGCTATATTTTAGGCTTTTTGACCCCAGCAAGTGGCGCAACCTAGCGACACGAAGCTTTTCACCACTTGAGGACAGGTCATATAATTTTTTTAAAAATTTGTTCTGTTTGGGCTGCATGACTTTGCTCATGAACTACTGCAGGACACCATTTGAATCATTTTTGCATAGATCTGCGCTATAGAATGCTATGCTTGGCGTCAATGTTTATTGCACTCTTACAGACAATTGTTCGTACCGGAACTCCCAAATATAAATTTATTATATGTACAGGGACCAGTATGTTTTGAGTTCGATCCCCAGTCGTGACAATTTTGTTAATTATATCCAACAAAACAGAATGAAACAATTATTAATACATCCAGCCACGGCGCGTTATTACATTTATGCATCTCTGAGTCTTTCAAGTTTAACATGCACGTGAATTGAAGTAAGATAATTTTTAGTGTATCGCCCATTGAAAGCGTGTGATGTACTCATATGAAGTTGAGGCAGAAGTGGGGGGGGGGGGGGGGGAGGGGGGTTTTCATGGAAACAAGTTTTTTTGTTGGGTTTACGAACATAAACATCTCTAATAGGAAAAAAAATGGGTTGAAGCACGCGGAAAACCACTTTCCATGATGATAATAAACATAATCTAAATACAGTATTTTATTTGTTGGCTATTGCTTGAATATTAAATTTTGGTAGATGAAATTATTTTTTTATTTCACCACGGCACAGGACCATTTTTATTTGAAGTTAAAAATTAATAATAAAAAGGGGTGAGAGCATTTGCCCAGATATCAGAGGTTGGGGGTTCAATCCCCGGTGGAGGCACCTTTTTAATATATGTCTATGATAAGACTACCATCATAACAGCGTCATAGTCCCCAACTAAAAAATAATATCTGGACATCAAGCAAAAGCAAAGCGCTTGAGTGAATTCGCCTTTGGTTCACTTGCACCCACGATGTTATGAAAAGTTTCTTACTCTCTCTAACTCTAACTCTTCTGGAGGGAAACAGGAATTAACGAGTTATGCCGAAAAGAATTTAAAAAATCAATCTGTGTTCCAAAAAAATAAAAACGAAATTAAAATGTTTTTCCCTCATTTTATCTGGATAAGTTATCTGCCTATTATACTACTTATATTTGAAGATTATTAAATATACGCATCAATCGCATACTGCTATTATTTTTGTGCAACTTTGCACAACTGTAGGCCCGATGACAGCCACCGAGTCGTAAATTACCAGTGTCAAGCGGACACCAGACGTTCATTTCTTTTCGAACATGCAGTGACCTTGAAACCCGACGCAATTCTTCACATCGGATATAGGCAAATCGGGTTTATTTTCATTAAATTATTTTTCGTGACTCGTGCTAGTTATCATACTTAGAAGTGTGTGATCTCCCATGAAAAATAAGCTATAAGAAGTGGTGTGGTGTGGGGTGTGTAGGGTTAATGTTGAAAAAACAATTGGTCACATGCGTGTTTATTATAGAATACGGTAATTGTAAGACTTTTCGTGTTGTGTGTGTAATAAATTGACTTGGGTCGATGGTTTTATTTATATTTTTAACCTTGGCTTTATAGTAGGCGACTATGACGCTGTTATGTTAGTACTTTAGACAAAAATTAAAAGTGACTACACCGGGTTTGAACCCGGGCCGGGACCTTAGCTGTCCGGGCTTGTCTTGCCAACTGAGCTATGCAGCCACCAATTTTAAATCTGTCTAATTCTTGGTCTGTTTTGTACATTTGTAGAGCAGCACTGAAAAAAACTAGAGAATCAAACCATCTCTATAACCTAGAGTTGGGATATACGATGTTTAACCTTGGCTTTATAAGTAGGCGACTTTGACTCTGTTATGTTAGTACTTTAGACAAAAATTAAAAAAGTGCCTACACCAGGGTTTAAACCCGGGACCTTAGCTGTCCGTACATGTAATGTACAAAATAGACCAAGAATTAGACAGTTTTAATGGTGGCTGCATAGCTCAGCTGGTAAGAGCATAGCCGGACAGCAAGGCCCCGGGTTCAAACCCCGTGTAGTCTCTTTTTGAATTATATATAAAAAATATATACTCGTAAATATAATGTATTAGAGTCGATATATTATTTTCGTTGGAAAAAAATGCTAAAACGTAGTCTAACGGTATGTATTATACGGTCCCACTATTAGTATTTTTGTATTAGGCCGTATTTACTTTTTTAATGGAACTTTAAAATTTGTGTGGATTTAATAAAAAAAAACATAACTTATAAATTTTCCGCTCGAGATAGGGGGACATTTCACGCAGTGATTGTAGTTTGTTTTAATATGCATATTTAAAATATGAGTAGGGCTCAGTTTTGGAATTATTTTTTGTTCGATTCTACATGACCATCCATTTTTTCGATGGCGGTGTTTCAGTAGATCCATGTATTGACACACGCACACATCCACACGATTGACATGTTTGTATAATTTTGTTTAGCCCTGAGAAGTGCATTGGTGGGTTATCATGAACAGAAATTAAAAAATTTTCTCCACAAGGTATATTATAGATCTCAGGATTTTACTCTCCGGGGGGATTCCAACCAACTTAGCATTATAGAGACGAGTACCTATTTAGTATTTTATTTTGCTAATTACAGAATTTGTTAATTGAATATGAGTGAAAGCATTGTACGCACGCACTAGAAATAAAAACTAAAATAGGCTTGCATCCCGGCATTCGCCTAAGGCTCAAGAATTCCCCGGGTGAAACTTTCAGCTAGGATTGCTGGTGACGGGATTCAACCGTTTCCTTCCAAATCAGAGTCTCACGCGTTTTTGCAAAGAGCTACCTCTAACGGTTATTCGGTCAAAGCAAGCCATGCAGGGTTCGACAAATGCTATGTCAGAGATGCTGGAGACATGTCGAAATATTTGTGGTCTGGAAAATTTGTTCCAAACGGACACAACAGAGAGGCGTGTTTTCGTGTAATATGGGATTTGCCGCCTGCCGGCTGCCGCCTCGGTGATCCAATAACACATTGCCAATGCCCGGCGATGAGTCATTCAACACTTTAATAAGTATAATTTTATATACAACTTTTAAAGCACTTCTACCGACCTTTCCCAGGATGTTTTTATAGTACGTTCCCAAAGCAAGGCCGAAGGAATAATGCCAGAGCGTTGATTCCATGTAGTAATAATACAGTGTTTTCTATCATCCAAATGGGCTTGGTTCGAGCTCTCGTGCACTATTGGCTCATTACAGCAAAACGGTCACACCCGGGGAATCGAAATCGAAAGCTGAATTGAAGTTGTACTTCAACATTTACACAATGGTTATATACTGATCAAAAAATCATAATTTTTGTTAACATGTGATTATAAAAGGCAAGTAATAATAATATTGACACAACACATGAAGGGAGCAATGTTTATTCTGTATCAATGATGTACTTCGTTACGTATTTGACTTAGCGAGAATGGTGTTCCCTTAAAATTTATTTTTGCATTCTTGAATAGAGAAAATAATGTGAAAGGTTATTTCAAATGTCCCGAGAAATATAATATAATAACGCAAATAAGCAAACATAAAAATATACTTCGAAAGAAATTCATACCGTTTCATAATTTCATTACACATTACATTGGTGTTCCTTCTCCTTTCACAATTATTTTTTCACTTCATTAATTACCATACGTGCCTTGCCGTCGTTGGGAGCATACGTGCATTTCATTGGATGTCATTGGGTAAAGCTATTGGGGATAGGTTTTGAAGAAATATATTTGAATGAATTTTAAAGTATAGGGATATCATGGAAATAGTTTTTACGAATATTAAATATTTATGTTTCTTATTAGGCCGCCACCCACAGAACAAATGTCATAATCAAAAGGCCGGAGAATAGTTGACTTTTTTCATCTTTCCGTTCAATGCAGTCAGAAAAAAATCGGAAGCATAAACTCAAGATAGGTACTATTGTTGTACACTAACATACTGTACTTTTATGGATACGGACTTGATAGAAGAAAATGTGACGAGTTTTAATCGTATTGAATATTCAAATGTCAAATGAATAATAAATAACAGCACTTTCTTCAGAAGCCATTTCAAATTCCCATTCTTATATACCAGTCATCAATGGATCAGTGCATGGTTGCATCAGGGGGTGGCTTTGCACAGCTAGCTAAAATATCATCCGATTAAATGTATTCACAACCATATTAATATTATGGTATACTTATGTACAGCTATAGCGCAATAAACGGCACGTTACACGTACCCACGCATAATAAATTTTAATAATAAGTAGATTAAAATATGTAACAATCATGCCTCAATATGTTTTGTGGTCTTAAATCAGCGTTTCGAATATACATATACTTCTTACGGGCGTGTTTCGATTCCCACAGTTTCAGTCGGTAAGATTTATACACTTTTTTTCATTCATCACATACATTAATAACCAATTTGGAATTTCCTGATCATAAAATTACTCAATCACCTAGATCTAGCACCCTCTGTTTTTAACTCGTCCACTGAGGGGGGAGACTGCGAACGATGTGAAATAATAGTGCTTCGCGGCTCGCGCCTCGCGGACCGTAGACCGGACTCACGGCGCCGCACCGTATCGCGGAGCTTCTGCAGTACGTCGTGCAGCCACAGACGTACATTGCAACTACGGCCGTCTATTGGACGGCTATTTTTCGAATATTCTGAGTGACATTTGCGAAATCCCACCTCCAGTGCCTCTTTCAAGCTCCCATTATCACCAACTTAGGCCTACTGGCCAAACTCCGGTTGACTCTTAATGATATTAGTTTTATGTTAGTAGAGTTCATTATATTTAAAACACTTTAGTAGAAATAACTCTTTATTTTATTATATAAATAACAACAACAACAAATTTATGTGTAATGTGTTTGTTTATATTGTTGTAACTGCAATGCAATAACTTTGCACACGCATACAAAAGATTTTTAAAAATACAGCCAAACTTTTCACACTCAAAAGCATTGAGATCTCAAGGAAAAGCCAACCGGCCAAGCTTATGAAACAAATTCACTTAGCCCCGTCACTATCGTTGCAAAGTTTGGCAAAATGTTATTTACAATAATAATATTGTTTTCAATATAATAGTACAAATTTATTTTGCCAAGCTTTGCAAAGATGCAGTCACGGGACAATGTATTTCTTTAATAAGCTTGTAAGTTCTCGAGATCTCAATGCTTTTGAGTATGAAAGGTATGGCTGTATTTATACAAATTTTTTGTATGCGTGGGATCTCATAACTTTTTAAAGTTCCATAGCAAAATGAGTGGTAAAATTAATTAATTTGTTGTAAGTAGTTAACGGTTATATTGCTATGGTATACCAACTTTCAATACAAGAATTTAAAATATCGCAACACAACACCGACAGTCACTAAACAGTGAACACTTGGTTTTAAATACACTGTAGAAGGTTGTAATACGCCTACAAAAGGCTTTTATTAAAACCTTGATTCAAACGGTCAGTGGCGTATCGTATGGTAGGGGGGGGGGGGACAATCCCCACTCCCCCTTTTGCCAAAAAAGTGTGAAGCGGCACTATTAACGTTTCAATGGAGAATATAGAATAACTGTTTTATCGCAATACTAAAGGCAAATTACTATCTGACCATGAGGATTTTAGTAGATACAAAGTTGGTTAATGTGATGCTTTTAAAACGCACAGATTTTCACCAAAATGACCTTAAAAGAGAAAACATTTAGACTAGAAAACAGGATTTTAGTAGATAAAAAGTTGTGATGCTTTATTACTAGGAAAACGCTTAAGTCCCGCCGCGTTGTTGGATGAGCGTATTGGTGCATTGAGCTGCCATGTGTTATGCGGATTTTCTGTTGTTCTGTGAAAAATTTATTACTAAGTTCAAATATTTTTAAAATTTAATTTAATTTAATAAAAAATAAACTTAAATTTTAATTTTTTTTAATTAATCGTAATTTAAAAAAAAGAAAAAAAGAAAAAAATTGGGATTTTTATAAGAAATAATTTTTCGATTGCGCTCAAATTTCACACGAATATATAAATTAATAAAATTAAGGTTCTGTGAAAAACTTATTACAATAGGATCAAGCATGTAGGTGTAATAAGTAAAAAAATTGTTTTAAAAATGAAAAAACCCACAAAGTTTCTATTTTCATTAGAAATAATTTTTCGATTGTGCTCAAATTTCACACGAATATCTTAATTCATAAAATTAAGGTTCTGTGAAAAAAATCATTAAAATCGAATAAAGCATGTAGATGTTATAAGTAAAATAAATTTTCAAAAAATCGAAAAAAAATCGTAAAATTGCGATTTTTATGAGAAATAATTTTTCGATGGCGCTCAAAAACGTGGCAGTTCTAAGTTCAGAGATTTTGAAGGCCTCCATAAAATTTCATCGCAATTGGAGTATCGGTTTAGCCGGAATCGTGCTAACAAACAGACAAAAATACAGAAAGAAAAAAGAAAGAAAGAAAAAAAAAAAAACATTCCGGATTTTTTTCTCCAGTGTAGTGAAATGGAATCTTCGCTTCGCTCGCTACGCTCATCCAAAAACGCACAGATTTTCACCTAAATGACCTTAAAAGAGAAAACTTTAGGATTACCAAAATGACCTTGAAGGTGAAAATTTTCCCGGAGGGCAAGCACCCCGGACCCCCTACAATTAATTGGTTAATCACCTCCCTTTATGAATTCCTGGATACGCCTCCACTTCCGGTTAACCTGTTCAACTTTTTCTTTCGAAAGTCATTATATCACTGGCAGTCTTGGGGAGGAACGCGTTCCTTTTTCAGGAACTTATGTAGGAACGCGTTCCTTTTCTTAGATCAGGAACTTGTAACGTCAAAGTTACTATTTCGTGGGTACTTGGAACGAATTTAACGTTCCTTTGTAAGCTCCTTTCGCCATCCTAATCCCGTCGAATTCCAGTACCTGATATCGTAAACTGCAGTATGAAAAATATATTGTGACATCTTGTGTTTTCGAAAATGGCGCCACCCTCGTCAGATGGCCTGGGACTCATTTTAATAAATAAGAATACTGATAAATTAACTCAATCACATTATTATTATTTAAATCAGTGATGGTATGAGGAACGTGAAAGGAACTAAGTTCCTTTTTGAGGAACGAGGAACGTTTCAGTTCCTTTTTTTGAAAAGGAACGAGGAACGTCTCAGTTCCTTTTTAGGCAGAAGTAACTTAACTTTTCAAAGTTCCTTTTTGGGGGGAACGTGCCCAAGGCTGACCACTGGCACTATTGGGCCTACCTTATTGTTCATATTGTAAAATATGAACGTTGTAGCCCCCCCCCCCAACCCCCGTTTGATCAGATTCACTACGAATCAGTCAGTCAGTAGCTCATAGGTACTAAAATCTTTAGTGATTTTGAGCATATTTCAACCCGGGCCATAAGAAGGAATTATCATACCCCAATCAAATTTGTCATTGTGTTGTCAGGTACAAATCCTACCAATTATTATGATGTTTTTTCATAAAACTTTTCATGATGACTGGGTGACACCTCGAAAACACCCTAACTCGGCTTGCAAACTATAAGGTGCCTGAACTGAGTAACGCACCACGACGGGGCCCAAACGGGCACCTAGATAATATCGGGGGTATTAAATACACAAAGTTACTTTGTATCTTATTGTCTACTATGTTTGCATCAATGGAGTGAAATAAAATAAAATAAATTTGATGTTAAAGTATCGTTCTGTACGCAAATTCGTAAATAAGGCCTAGGCCTACGCATGTATGTATAGCCTATATAGCCTAAATAATCACAAGCCATAACAAAAATAGGTCAAGCAATTTAATAAAGGTTTGTCTTAAGCCCCGATAGCTCAGTTGGTATAAAGCATCTGTACCTACGTAAAGTATATATAGCTGGATACGTAAAGTACATAAAACCGGAGCTGGGGGTTCTGGGTTCGATCCCCAGTCGGATAACCAACGAAGCGGACTTTTTAATC
>JAMZAV010016276.1:0-10618 GCA_024449915.1 Sweltsa coloradensis | reverse complement strand
CTTTTTTTTTTTTTTCTCCACCCTTTTTTATTTGATTCATTCATTGAATGCATATAATATCTTTAATTTTTTACCAAAATTCTTGTTAAATGCATTGTTTTTGAAATGTACTATTCAAATATTTACAAAAATTTAAATTTATGTTGTTTTGCATCTAGTAATTAGATTTTTTAGTTGTCCTCCTTTTTGTAAACGTTTTTATAACTAAATGGGAAAGACGTTAAATAAAAAATAAAAAATAAATAAAAATAAATAAATAAAAAACCCCGATCTACCTCGCGGGTTGGGAGGTCCCGGGTTACGTTATAAGATAATAATAGTTATCAGTATTAACTTTCATAAAAAGTATTCAATGTATTTGCTACTTCTTTTAGCTTCAAATACCACCGGGACGATCAATAAAAAACCCGCATCTACCCCCTTTGGTGGAGGTGCCGGGTTACCGTTAAAAAGACTAATAATTAGTTATTATATTAATTTTTCAAGTATTAATGTTATTGTTTTTCTTTTTAGCTTCAAATACCCCCTGACGTACAATAAAAACCCGCATCTCCCCGTTGGTGGAGGGCCGAGTTACCGTTTAAGATTTAAAATTTTAGTTCATCAGTAAAAAACTTTCATCAAAGTTTTAAATGTTTTTTTGTATTATTTCCCTTTAGCTTAAATACCCCCGACGAACAAAACAAACCCGCATTACCTCGTTTGGGGGAGGTGCCGAGTTACCGTATAAGATAGAAATTTAGTTTTTTGTTTTAATTTTCTAAAAAGTTTTAAAATTTTTATTGTTTTGTTTTCTTTTAGCTTAAATACCACCTGACGATAAAAAAAGAACCCGCACCCCTCGCTTGGTGGAGGTGCCGAGTTACCGTTATAAGACTTATAACTAGTTTATCAGTATTAACTTTCATACAAAGTATTCATTTTATTTTTTTGTTTTCTTTTAGCTTAAAATCCCACCGACGATACAATAAAAAACCCGCATCACCTGTTTGGGTGGAGGTCCGAGTTCCCTTTTATAAGACTAAATAATATTTATCAGTATTAATTTTTATACAAAGTTTTTTAATTTTATTGTATATCTTTTTTTAGCTTCAAAACCCCCTGACGATACAATTAAAAACCCCGCATTACCCGTTTGGTGGAGGTGCCGGGTTACCGTTATAAGACGTAATTAATTTATCAGTATTAACTTTCATACAAAGTTTTCAATGTTTTTGGTATTACTTCTCTTGTTCAAATACCACCTGACGATACAAAAAACAAACCGCATTTTCCTCGTTGGTGGGGGGGCCGATTACCGTTATAAGACTAGTAATTGTTTATTAGATTTTTTTCATACAAAGTTTTAAATTTTTATTGTTTTTTTTTCTTTTGCTTCAAATACCCCCTGCGATAAAATAAAGAACCCGCATCCTCGCTTGGTGGAGGTGCCGGGTTACCGTTATAAGAACTAATAATTAGTTTATCAGTATTAACTTTCATACAAAGTATTCAATTTTATTGTTTTGTCTTCTTTTAGCTTCAAATACCACCTGACGATACAATAAACCCCCCGCTCTACCTCGCTTGGGTGGAGGCCCCCAGTTACCTTTATAAGACTATAATAAAAAGTTTACAGTTTTAAAACTTTTATACAAAGTATTTAATGTTATTGTAACTTCTTTTAGCTAAAATACCACCTGACGATACAATTAACAACCCGCATCTACCTCGCTGGTGGAGGTGCCGGTTCCCTTTATAAGACAATAATTATTTTGATAGATTCATTTATAAAAAGTATTAAATTTAATTTTTTTCCCTTTTTTAAAGCTTAAATACACCGATGATAAAAAGAAACAACCCGATCTCCCGCTGGGGAGTGCCGGGTTCCCTTTATAAGAAATACAAAGTTGTTAATATTCACTTTATAAAAAGTTTTCAATTTAATTGTTTTACCTTTTTTAGCTTCAAATACCACCTGATGTACAAGAAACAACCCGCATCTCCCTCGTTTGGTGGGAGGTGCCTGGTTGCCGTTATAAGACTAAAATTAGTTTATCAGTTTTAATTTTATACAAAGATTCAATGTTATTGTTTTGTTTTCTTTTAGCTTAAAATAAAAACCGCGATCAAAAAAAAACCGCATCTACCTCGTTTGGGGAGGTCCCGGGGTTACCTTTAAAAAGACTAAAATTAGTTTATCAGTATTAACTTTTATACAAAAGATTCAATGTTTTTGTATTTTTCTTTTAGCTTCAAAACCACCTGACGATACAATAAACAACCCGCATCTACCTCGCTTGGGGGAGGTCCCGGGGTTACCGTTATAAGACTAAAATTAGTTTATCAGTATAAATTTTCATAAAAGATTCAAGTTATTGTATTATCTTCTTTCAGCTTCAAATCCCCCTGACGATACAAGAAAAAACCCCGCATTCCTCGTTTGGGTGGAGTGCCGGGTACCTTTATAAGACTAGTAATTAGTTTATTAGTTTTAAATTTCTACAAATAATAAATTGATTGTTTTGTTTCTTTTAGCTTAAATACCACCTGAATACAAAAAAAACCCGCATCTCCCTCGCTTGGTGGGGGTGCCGATTTTCCGTTATAAGATAAAATAGTTTATCATATAATTTTCATACAAAGTTTTCAATGTTATTGTTTATCTTCTCTTAGTTCAAATCCCCACCTGACGATACAAAAAAACAAACCGCATTTTCCTCGCTTGGTGGAGGTGCCGATTCCCGTTATAAGACTAGTAATTTTTTATTAGTATTAATTTTTCATAAAAAGTTTTTAATTTTTATTTTTTGTCTTCTTTAGCTTAAATACCACCTGACGATACAATAAAAACCCGCATCCCCTCGTTTGGGGTGGAGGGCCGGGTACCTTTATAAGACAATAATTTTTTATCGTTTTAATTTTCTACAAAGTATTCAATTTATTGTTTTGTTTCTTTTACTTCAAATACCACCTGAATACAAAAACAACCCGCATCTACCTCGTTGGGGTGGGGGTGCCGAGTTACCGTTTAAACTATAAAAAATAGTTTACAGTATTAATTTCATAAAAAGTTTTTAAATGTTATTGAAATTTTTTTTTAATACCGTTATAAGACTAATAATTTTTTATCATTTTAACTTTCATAAAAAGTATCAATGTATTTGTATTTCTTCTTTTAGCTTAAAATACCACCTGACGATAAAATAAAAAACCCGCATCTACCCGCTGGGGGGCCCGGGGGTTCCCGTTATAAGAAATAATTAGTTTATCATATAACTTCATCAAATTATTAAATGTTTTTGTATTGTCCTTTTAGTTAAAATACCCCCGACGTCAATTAAAAACCCCGCACTCCCGCTTGGGGGAGGGCCGGGTTACCTTTTAAAAGATAAAAATTAGTTTATCAGTATTAATTTTCATAAAAAGTATTTAATTTTATTTTTTTTATCTTCTTAAGCTTAAAATACCCCCTGCGATACAATAAACCCCCGCATCTACCTCCTTGGTGGAGGGGGGGTTAACGTTAAAGACTAATACTAGTTTTCGTTTTAAACTTTCATACAAAGTATTCAATTTTATTTGTTTTATCTTCTTTTAGCTTCAAATACCCCTGACGTACAAAAAAAACCCCGCATCTACCTGCTTGGTGGGGGTGCCGAGTTCCCGTTAAACAAATAATTAGTTTATCAGTATAAACTTCATACAAGTTTTCAATGTTAGTTTATCTTCTTTTAGCTTCAAATACACCTGACATACAAAAACAACCCCTTTCCCTCGTTGGGGGAGGTGCCGGGTTACCTTTAAAGACTAGTAATTATTTTATTATATTTTTTCATCAAATATTAATTTGATTTTTTTGTCTTTTTTTGCTTCAAATCCACCGCGATACATAAACAACCCGATCTACCTGCTTGGGGGAGGTGCCGAGTTACCGTTAAAAGCTAATAACTTTTTATCAGTTTTAACTTTCATACAAAGTTTTTCAATGTTATTGTATTATTTTCTTTTAGTTTCAAATACCCCCCTGCGATACAATAAACAAACCGCTCTACCCGTTTGGGGAGGTCCCGAGTTCCGTTAAAGTTTAAATTTGTTTATTAGTATTAATTTCTAAAAAATTTAAATTTTATTGTTTGTCTTTTTTTTAGTTCAAATAAAACCCTGACGATACAATAAACAACCCCATTACCTCGTTTGGTGGAGGTCCCGAGTTACCTTTATAAGACTAATAATATTTTACATTTAATTTTTCATACAAAGTATTAAATTTTTTGTTTTGTCTTTTTTGTTTCAAATCCCACCTGACGATAAATAAAAAAAAAACCGATCTACTCGCTTGGTGGGGGTGCCGATTACCGTTAAAAGACTAATACTATTTATAGTATTAATTTTCATACAAAGTATTAAAGTTTTGTATTATCTTCTCTTAGCTTAAAATCCCCTGACGTACAAAAACAAACCGCTCTCCCTCGCTTGGGGAGGTCCCGAGTTCCCGTTATAAGAAAATAACTAGTTTATAGTATTAACTTTCATAAAAAGTATTAAATTTTATTTTTTTTATTCTTTTAGTTTAAAATACCACCTGAGATAAAGAAACAACCCCGCACCCCTCGCTTGGTGGAGGTCCCGGGGTTACCGTTATAAACTAATAATTAGTTTATAAGGTTCTAATTTTCATAAAAAAAGTTTTAAATGTTTTTGTATTATCAAAAAACCAGCATTAAAATAGAATAGCGAATTTTTCCCTCCAATAACAAACTATACGCGTTTCTGGCAAGTTGGTTGAAGCTTTAAAAATAAGGTCCATGCTTATCTTGTTTGGGCCTTCCATTGAACTTTTGCCCCGTCAAAAGGGCCTATATCACTAATATTGATAATTTTCATGTAAGATCTGAACGTTGTGGACAAAACGTGTCGAGTTTCGTTTCAGATACTCCCTTTTCCATACACTACAAACTGAATTGCGCTTTTTGGTGGAGGTGGGGGTCCCTGTATTTGACCAAAAAAATAATTTATCAGAGGTAAACCAAAATATTTTTGATATGATAGATTGTATATTGATATGATATGTATGATATGAATGCGATATTGATATTGTAGAGACGCGACTGTTCCGATAAGACCCCCCGGGGGAAGAAGCGGGAGATTTGAGTTTACATTTTCCGATGGATTTATCTTCAAATTAATTTTTAAAAAAATCAATTCATATTACAGAATCTCAAAAACCCCGCTGTGTTTTGCGATCTATCGTTAAAGTTGACTGTAAACCTTTTATCAAAGCCTTTTTATGTACATGACTAATAACTAAACAAAAATTTGTTGATAAGGTGAACAGCCAATTTTGTAGTTCCGCAAATAAAATCTCAAGGCGTTATTTAAGTCGTGGCAACACTCGCTGTTAAAACATTACAAGTAATTTATTTTCCCCTTTAATTTTTCCCCTTAGATTGAGTGATGCGGGGGATGGACCAGCAAACCCCAAAAAGGCTAGTTTCCCTTTGCAAGCTATCAAAAGCTTTTTTCATCGCAAGATGTTTTGTGGAATACCTAAGTTTGGGGTAGGTAGTTCAGGGGTGGTTTTTTAAGGCGAAAAGGGAAAGGTTAAAAAAGATTTTTGCAAAATTTAACATATTTTAACTCTTAGTGATTTTTTAAATTGCGTCTCTCATGAGGTGACATGTCCTGTCGTTTAGGGATCAGGCGATTTGTTGGCTAGAAAAAAACGAGTTTTTATATTGGAGGTATCGTAATGTTTACATTCGCTCCTTGGGATAATCTTTAGTCCGGGGTTTGCCTGTGGCCGGAAATTTGTCCCAATTTTTCATCTTGGGAAGCTCTCAGAGGTTATTGATCCCTTTTTTTTAAAAAAGGGGATCCTTTAACTTTTTGTTTGAAAAAAAAAAAAGAAAACGGGGGGGCAAATTTTCGCCGAAATTTTTCCTTAACTACAAACGTTTTGCGTTTTTGGGGGGGGTGGGGTTTTAAAAAAATTTTTAAATCGAGGGAAAAAAATTTTTGAAAATAATTTATATTATTGATTTTAATGTTCTATATTGAATTGTAAGCGATTTTTCCAAAAGCCCCGGGAAAAAGGGGAAGTTATTTTAATTTGAGGGATTTATCTTAAATTTTTTAAAAAAAATTTTCTTTCAAATTTCCCCCTTTTTTCCCTTTTTTTTTGGGGTTTTTGGGTTAAATTACGAAAACCTTTTTCAAACCATTGAATGCAAAAATAAAAAATTTGTTGTAAGGTAAAAGGGAATTGTGTTGAAAATAAATCTCAATGTTTTTTTAATTGGGGGGAACATCCGTTCAAATTCAAAATTTTAATTTCCCAATTATTCCCTTGTTGGTTGTGGGGAGGGGCCAGCAAAACCCATTTCCTTTTTTTTTTTTTTTTTTCCTTTTTTTTCCTTTTTTTTTTTTTTTTTTTTTTTTTTTTTTTTTTTTTTTCTTTTTCCCTTTTTTTTTTTTTTTTTTTTTTTTGGAGGTTTTTTTTTTTTTTTTTTTTTTTTGTTTTGGTTTTTTTTTTTTTTTTTCTTCCCCTTTTTTTTTTTTTCTTCTGTTTTGGTTTAAGCCCAAATTTCTTGATTTGAAACTTTACTTTGGAGGCCCTAGAAGGCCCAAGAAATTGAGGTCCTGAACGCCTTTTTTTGGGTTGTTCCTGCGCCTGTTTTCCCGTTTGCTTTTTCCATTAAAATACGATCTTTTAATTACGCTATCGTTCGTTCGTGGCCCCCCGGGGGTTGGTTGGTCGCTTTGTTTTTACTAAAAATAAAAGGGTAAGATTCTAAAAAAATTTTAAAATTTATTTATTTATTTTTTTCCTCGTCTGTCGTTCGTGCGTGGTTTTCACGATTACCAAGTGTCTCTGATTAGCATGTGGTCTTTTGGGGCATTGACCTTTAAACCCCGGATGATATAGAAAAGTTTTGGCAACCGGGAAAATTTTGGGGGGTTGAAAAGCCTTCAGCCCCCCCCCCCCCCCCCAAAAAAAAAAAAAGTTTTAAATTTTCGTGTAACGACACCCCAAAAGTTTTTTACGGTTTAAAAAAGCGCGGAATAATAACGATAAGCTTCCTCCCCATTCTGTACTCCCCATCCTGCTTGTTTAAAAAAAGACGGCCAGATATTTTTTTCAGCCCTTTTTGAATTTTCCTTGGGGACTGGCACGTCTTAGCTTCCTACCCCCCACGTCTGGACATCTTTTCTTCCATCAAGGACACTCGAGCAAGTATCAAAACCTTCAAAGGATTGCACTTTATACTTCATCGATCCGAACATTTTATTTTAAAGTTTTCCCCCTTGAAAACTTAAAAAAACTTTAAATTTAAAAAGGGCATTATGAAGAGAATAGACTCTTTCCCCAAAAAACCCCTTGATTTTTGTTTAACGTACCCAAAGGGGTTTACGTTTCACAGGGGAAAAAGTTTTTTAATGCCCTTTAACGTGTCTGTCAAACGTCTCAAAGCCAGCGAAAATTTATTTATATGGGAAATTTTGATTTTAGAACGCAAAAAGTAAAAAGGCTGAAAAATTTTTGTTTGTAAAGTAAAAGGTGTGTGGGGTGTGGGAAGTTAGTGAAGGGGCTGCGTTCGTTTCAAAAAAACCAACGGGGTTAAAAACAATTTGTCGCTTTAACTTTACTCTTTTAAAAAGGGGTTTACACAGTAAAGACCCCCCCCCCCACCCTCACCCCCCCTTGTTCCCTTAAAACTCTATGTGGAAAGCTGTCCCGGGTTTGCCCTCCCCTAATTTAAAAGAAGCCCCCTCCAGGATTGGGGGTCCGCGGGGGCTCGTTTTGCGCCAGGATTTACTACATTGCGAGGTAGGTGTCTCAAGTGGATTTGTTACTAGAGTTCAGTTTCCCGGCGACCGGCAACAGCGAACGAGTTTGCCGTACACTCTATTTGCCACTTGCACGAAGCAGCACAGCTTCATTAGGCCTTACCAGGTTAAACTTTAAAAAATTTTTATATGATTTTATTAAAAAGACACAAAACGAACAAAAAATTTACACAATTTAATCCTGGCCCTACTGAAAGGTTTTTTTTCAAATCAATGGCGGCAAAAGGAGCATAATGTGTTTTTCTTTAAATGTTGCACGGCTTTAAAGCGTCATCAAAAGAAATCGCGAGGAGCTAAATGAAAGAAATGTCAAACACCCCGGGCAGCGGCTCTTCACTGCTCTTGTCAGTTCCAGCGAGTTTTGCTAGGGAATGCCTGGAAGAAGAGATAGCTGAGGGGAAGCGTCTGTTTTCTCAATTTATATTATTTTTAGATTAGCAACTTTTCAAACATAATTTTTTTAAACCTACGATAACAACTTACGATTTTTTTTAATTTTTTAAATGATTCATTTAAAACATAATTTTGATTTAGAGCATAAATTTAAAAAACATTTTTTCTTTTTCACTACAAAACCAAACGTTTTATGTAATTTACATTCTTTTGGTTTTTTTGAAAGAGTCTCTAAAGGCAGGAAATTTTGGGTGTCTCATTGTTTTCAGGGCCTTCATTTAAAAAACCATATCGGAACTATTTTAAAAATCAAGGGGTTGCTTGTTTTCTTAAAACTAGGAAACGCTAAGTCCCCCCGCGTTTTTGGAGAGCGTAATTGGGCTTTGGTTTGCCAGGTTATGCGGATTTTCTGTTTTTTTCCCCAAAAACAACAAAATAAACTTAAAGGTTATTATCTAAAAACTTTTATTCTACACATTGCTAACAATTGTTCCTACTTTTTACGTTTTTAAGATGAAAAGGGTAATTTTTTTTTTAAAGTGCTCACAAGTCTTATTCTGACAAATTACATGGGCACTTTTTTTTTATGAGTTTTTAGTTTTTTATTTAAAATATGGAGATATAATTTTTCACAAAAAAAAATACATTTTCAAACAATGCAAAGGAAAAAATTATATTTACAAAAAAAACAAAAAATTTTAAAATCCGTCACAAAGTTTTGGTATTGTTTTTTAATCTTTAAAAACCTTTTACTTTAAAAAAAAAAAAGAAAAATTTAAAAACCTTAGCAATATCCCACCCATAGCAAATTTGTAAAATTGCAATTTTAAGAAAAAAAATTGTTTTTTTGGCTCAAATTTCACCATTATAATTCATAAAATTAAAGGGTTTCGTAAAAAATCATTACAATCGGATAAAACATGTGGTTTTATAAGTCGAAAAATTTTTTAAAAATTTTTAAAAAATCCTTAAATTAAAATTTTAATAAGAAAAATTTTTCATTGCGCTAAAATTTTCACACGAAATTTTAATTCATAAAAAAGGTTCTTTTAAAAAAAATCATTAAAATGGGAAAAAAGGCATGTAGGTGTTATAAGTCGAAAAATTTTAAAAAAATCAAAAAAAAAAATCGTAAAATTTGCGATTTTCATGAGAAAAAAATTTTTTTGAGATTTTTCAAATCGTGCAATTCTAAGTTCGAGTTTTCAAAGGCCTCCAGAAAATTTCACCCGGTTGGACTGTGGGTTTTGCCGGAATCGTGCTAAAGAACAGAAAAAAATACAAAAAAAAAAAAAAAACTTCCGGTTTTTTTTCTCCAGGTAGTGAAATGGAATCTTCGCTTCGTATCCAAAAATACTGATGTAATTTTTTTTTTTTAAATCAACAATCACAATCATTAAGTTGTTTCTTTTTAATTCCAACTTTAAAATTTTTCAACCTCTTTTGTAACAAGTACCAAAAATTATAAAGATTTTTATGTTGTAATGTCCCAAATTGTTTATATAAAATGCACAAAATTAATATTCCGTATTTCAGAGTAGATTGTTATAACATTTTAAAGATGATAACACGGGCATAATAAAGCAATTTTAATAATATTAAATACAAAAGGAAATATACTACTGATATACTTAACAAAATTGTACTTCAATTTTCTTCAGATAAAATTTTCCCTTCCCAAAAATACACTCGTCACAAACTTTCCAACCCAAAAAACATCGTTGACCTTCATAAACAACCAGAAAAAAAGAGGTTGCAAATGTTTATTTTATTAATTATTAAGGGAAAGACAAGTAAAAATCGTAAAATTTTTTAAAAACTGTTTGAATCAAGTATAGTTTAGTAAAGCGATTCTCATCTGCAGTTTTTTTTAAAAAACTTCCCCCGCACATAATCACGTATTTTTTTTTTTTAAAATTTTTTATACTATTGATTTTAAAATATTTTTGTTAATAAACCCCATCGATCTATTTTTTTAGTTTTAAAAGAACTTTGGGATCTGCATGTTTAGTACTCAGCATTTTAATGTACAATATTATAAATTTTGGGTAATAGTTTTCAAACGATTTAAAATAGTTATTGAAATGATTACGTTTGATTAACAAATCAAATGGCCTAGTTGTGAAATAAAAATTACAGTCTAAAAGTGAATAAAAACTGGTTCACTTATCACAAATAACCATCGTCGTAATATTTTGAGTAGATTTTGCACACCAAAAGATTTTAAAATCATTTCGGGTTTGTAGCCCCATTTGCCCTGTTTTCTTAAGGCTCTGCCGTTATAAATGCATCTCATCCCTCAAAACTCGTTACTTAAAATTATTGATTTAACAGGTCAAGGCAAGCATGCAAATGTCCCCCATCCGTAGGCCCTATGGAAATGCATTGGCAATAA
>JAMZAV010016275.1:0-10924 GCA_024449915.1 Sweltsa coloradensis | reverse complement strand
CGGTACCGAACTATCATATTTATCCCCCGTCTGATTCTGTTATCTGTTCTTTTTGCTGTTATCCATGAGCTACTACTCAATATCCCTCATCTGTTTCTGTTAATGTACCTAACTCGGTCATAGTCGAATTCAATGTAATTGAAATAGTCTCCATTTCTGGCATACTTTCATTTTCAACATTTATAACACTCGATATGTCGGGAAATACATCTTCTCCCTCCATATTCATATCATTTAACGTACTGTTAAAAATGATTCCCTGTTCATTTTGATCCATTTTTTCCATTTTTTTTTTTTTTTTTATATATCAATTTGAGGTTAATTAAAGAAAATTAATTATTTTATTAATTATCCCGGTCGCTGTTAATAACATGCCACACGTTGGGCTCGCCAAATTGTCAGGTAACCAAATTTGGCTAGACCAACGAAATTCTAACAATTCAAAATTTTACTATCTCAGGTCGCAGTAAAATTATCGCAGAAACAAGTGTTTCTTTGCCCGGAAGTGGTAACTTAACAAAACAAAAATAAAATTACTAGCTCAAAATGCGGAAGAACACAAAATATTCTTCAATAATTAAAAAAAAATTACATTAATTAATTAATTATAATTATAATTAATTAATTAATCTTGTAAAACAAATTTTAGTACCTGAAAAACAAACTTAAAGTAAACAAAGGATTTCAAAATGGATCAAAAACTACTAAATTATAAGATTTGTGAATGAATTTCCATCCAAGATTTAGGTTATATTGAAGTAAAACAATACAGACAATTAATACATCAACCTGCCTACCTATGGATCCGTTCTGATATAATGTTCTACTTCCCAATGGGCTATTCCCCCTGCCTATGTAACATCTGATTCCCCCAAAATCTTAATATATATTTTTGATTAAAAATAAAAAATGATTTGAATTTGATAAAGAAATCTGAGTTTTAATTGATTTTAATTAAAGTATAATTATTGTGTACTCATCATTTATCCGGTCGATTTGTGAATGGTGCGACGTAATCCAAATATCCTGGGTTAGCCGCCTATCTCAGCTGATCGTAGGGGAACACTAGCTGCGCAGAAACAGCCACTCACTGAACCACTACTGAGAATCTTCACCACGAGAACATTCCATTTATAAACCAAGCATCGACTGAAAGTTTATTGTTCGCAATATTATTATTATTATTATTATTATTATTATTATTATTATTTGTTTATTCTTGTTTGTTAAAATTGCAACAAGAAACGGCGTCGACGCTAGCAAATATCTTGCTAAAACACTCAAAATCTGTGGAAATCTTGTGCCGCGAAGAGCCTTGATGAAGCACGTGAAACTAACTAATTTAGCACATGCAGTTGGTTCTCCCATAAGTGCTCCCTGCACAGGGAAGGGAAATGACTCACTGAGCAGTCTTTGAGGGCGGGCGGCAGGTCGTTCCATTGGTTAACTACCCGGAAAGAAAAAAGCACGTCGGCCGAGCAGTCCTTTGGCCGGAGGGGGTTGGAGGCGGGGGCCTATTATCGTCGCCTCTCAACACGCGGCCCTGGATGATGCGCGCGCACACGTCAAAATCCAGTGGCGCCAGTGGGGCATCTTTTAAAAAACACCAGATCGGTGTACTGCAGGTGCATGGTCATTGGCATAACCTGCTTCTGGTCACAGGGTGGGGGAGTTACGGTCATGTATGAAATGCAGCGCCCTTCTCTGCACCCTCTCAAGCTTTGTAGTGTTCTCGATGGTAGTTGGGTGCCAGGCGGGAAGGCCGAAAGTCATGGAGGGCTTGACTAGCGACAGGTAGGCCATCCTCTTGACGCGGGGCGTGCAGCCGTGCAGGTTGCGGGCCGCGAAACCCAGCACCTGCAATGCCTTGGTGCGCACGATGTCGGTGTGCACGTTCCATCGGAGGTCGCTTGTGATGTGAACGCCGAGGAGGCGCTGCTTGTCGACGTACTCGAGTGGGACACCATCGATGGTGTACATGAAGTAAAGTGGGGTGCGAGCGCGCGTAATGTCCATCATCTTGCACTTGAGGGCGTTGAGCGACATGCCATTTTCGTCGCACCAGATCTGAATGTCGTCTAGGTCTGCTTGGAGGGCGTCTGCATCCTCTTGGGTGCCCACGATACAGTACAGGGTGACGTCATCAGCGTACTGGAGCATTTGGATCCTTGCCGAGGTAGGGAGGTCGGCTACGAAGACGTTAAATAGCAGGGGGCCGAGCACACTGCCCTGGATGACGCCCGAGGGCACGTCCCGGAATTCTGAGCGCTCGCCGTTGAACTGGACGAACTGTGTGCGGCCGACCAGGAAACTCTCAAACCACCTAAGCAAATTGCCCTTAATGCCATAATGCTCGAGCTTGGATAGTAGACGCACGTGTGGCACTTTATCGAACGCTTTAGACCAATCGAGAAAGACACAGTGAATGTGAGCTCCGCTACGCTCGTCCAGTGCCGCCGTCCATGAGTCAATGGCGCCGGCGAGGAGAGCTGGTGCCAGAACGCGCTTCGAAAGCCGGCTGCGCCGCAGGGATGACGTTTTGGCTCTCAAGGAACTCGCTCGTCCGGTCTCGCACAAAACGTTCCATCGTCTTACCGACCAGTGAGGTGATGCTGATTGGCCTGTAGTTCTTTATGTCTCTCTTGTCGCCGTCTTTGTAGATCGGTGCCACGGACGCCGTTTTCCATTCTGTTGGAATACCCTGTTCAAGCGCCATGTTGAAAAGGTGGGCAAGTGAGTCGCTGAGAGCGTTCGCGGAGTTTTTAAGTAGAATTGCAGGCACGCCGTCCGGGCCCGCTGCTGTATTCGCTTTAGTCCCCCGTAGAAGCTGTTTTATGTCACCGGGCAAGCAAGTCAGCTCGCTCATGGTGGGCTGTTCTGAAAGCTGGGTGGCGGGCGCGTTTCCCTGGTGGACGGGGAAAATGTTATCCGCCCGCGAGAAATTGCTCTGGAACGCCTCACTAAAACAGGCTGCCACCTCTTTGGGGTCTGACACGGTTTTTCCCCCTACCTTGAAACTCGCAGCATCGTTCGGAATAGTTGCCTTGGAATTAATGTAGCGCAGAAGAACTTTCTGCTGTCTGCACCTCGCCCAAGTCCCCACATCCAGTTGTCCTTGGCCGTCCGAAGAGCCACCTGTGTCGATCTTCTGGCAGCAAGATAGGCCTCTCTTGCGTCTCTCAATTTGGTTTCCCGCCATCGGGCAAACAGTCTGTCCCGGACGTCGATCATCTTTTAATGCTCTTGCTTAGCCAAGGGTGGAGTCGACGCTTGTTTCCCCCCTACTCTCCTCTTTGGAACGTGCTCATCTGCGCACTCAAAGACGATACGCTTCCAGTTTTCCCAGGCTTCATTGACGTCTTCCAGCTGCAGCACCTCCGGCAGTCGTTCAGAAAGCATTTCGTTCAGGGCCTGCCAGTTTGCTTTAGTGAAATCAAGAACATCTCGGGCTGCACTCACAGGACGGATGGCAGTCAATGAGAGTGTGGCCAGGACAGCGTCATGGTCACTCACGCCAGGCACCACCTCCACCGTTGACACGATGCTGGGCGCATCGCAGAGCAGCAGGTCGATAGTCTTCTCACTCGAGTTGGTGATTCGGGGTTGGCTCAGTGACCAGTTGAGAGAAAGCCAGTTCAGCGAAAGCAGATATAAAATCATTGGAGGTTCTGTCGCGCCCTTCTGGTGGGTCCGAACGCCAGCATATGTTGAGATTAAAATCGCCAAGCAAGAGGCAGCCATCGAAACTTGGCTGCACAGCAGCAACTAAGTCCAGGGAGTGCAGAAAGTCGGCGTTTTGGGCTGCATCTGAACATGGCGGACGGTATGCTGACCACACGAGAAGGCGCAGGTTGCCGACTTTGATTTCCGCCCAGAAAATTTCAGCCCGGCTCTCGAGGTGACCGAGGCGCTTTGGTTGCAGGGGCGGTCGAATCGCTAGAAGGACGCCGCCACCGCGGCCGGCCTGTCTGTCCTTCCGCAGGACGACGTAGTCTCTTGGAAGGAACTCGTGGTTTTTGACGTCCGGAGTCAACCAAGTCTCATTCACCGCACAAATATCAGCCGAGTGGGACAGCAGAAAAGCATCGATGTCTGCAGCTCGTTTACGGTTCTTTAAAGAACGGGCATTAAAACAGATTAGCGTGACAGCATTTTTGTTTGCTGAGCGTCTCCGCGGTGGTTTCCGAGGGGGCTTTGTGTCACTTCCGGAAGGCTCCAGAAAGAGTCATTCAGCTCGGGGAGGCTGCACGTCCTGCATTTGAAATTGTTATTTTTGCGGAAAATATTTACCTCTTTACACTCCAACTGTTATTCTTCATGAGGCAGGTCCTGTGGTAGAGCCGACCGCACCCCGCGCAGATTATCTTAACACCATTTTTCCTGCCAACTTTGTCACACAACAGCATGTTGTTTTGCAATATGGCGGGAGCTCCCCGCGGCATTAAAAAGAAGAAGAATGAAGCAACCAATAATGTACTTTACTCCCATGTAGAGCCTTTTGCCGAGTTACATACTTTGCTTCTTATACACACGAAATGGTCGAAATGTCAACATACTATCAGTTTGAAGGTAGTGGCAACCAATTGTTTTGATTGTTTTTTACGCAAACAAAATCAGAGACATGAAAGCAAAACTTTAACTTCAAAATGTTACAAGAAATACCAAAAATAAAACTTCAATAACAATTGTACATACACACCTTAATATGAAGAACAGGTTACGAACACCATATACTAAAAAATCTGTATAAAAATGGATAAAATTCCATTTTTACTGCATCTTCTCCATAAGAGGCCAAGACTATTCCACTGCCTGTGTGTATATAATATAGTTCCAGGAAGTCAATAATTAGTCCAAAATCCGGTAATGTTAAATGAATGGAATATGCAAATAGGCACATGTGACATTTGCTAGTCACGAAACAGTTCGAAATCAAAATATGCGCAGTAGAAACACTCGTAGAATAGAATCAATTAAAATATGCAAACGACACTCGATTAAAATATGCAAAGGTAAATTTACATGTCGTAAATTTAATATCACACAAATGGTAGAATCACTCCATTCATCGACTTGATTATCGTATAAACAAAACCATCTCACTCCCCCTCGAGGCTAGGGAGCCAAAAACAAAACTTAGACGCGCACCATGACCTGGATCACAATCCAGCTATCCTCCGTCACTCGAACTAATTAATAGCCTCCTCGGCTATCGCCGGCTACACACCGCACCTACGCCCGACCTCTTAGACTGCTACTGCTACGACTGGTTTCCCCTACCCTCAAGACTTTTATTAGGACTACATGTCACGTGTCCAGCTTCCCTCTCCTACGACGATGGTAGAGATCCTCCACTTTAGATCTTGCATCCCCCTCACCGCTCACTACCCCCTTGGCCTATCACCTTCGCTAAACTGGACCTCAAGTCGTACACACTATATCCTCCTTCGAGAAGATTCTACCCCTCCTTTTGCGTGTTGGAAAACGCAAAAAGTCACGTAGACCCTGGCGTCAACTGTCTGACCAACGACTTACTGAGGCGGAAATAATATCAATGCTATTCTGCTTGCGTGCAAAAAGATAGGTGAAAACTTAGTCTTGTTGTTGTTTGTCTTGTTGTTTTACGATTTTGTTTTAGGATATTATAAATATTTTAATAAACACAACTTTGACAGTATCAGGTTATTATTTTATTCTAGAAACATCTTACAATAGTACCAACCAATAAAATAGAAATAATACCAACTACCAACATATGAATAAAACAGTTACGTTGTTGTTGTTGTAGTAATAGTAGTTGTTGTTGTAATATCTAAATCAATATTTTGTTGTTACTATTCAACATCCTCTCTTAACAACAAAATGTTTTTTTATATACTATTTACATAATACATCAAATTCACACATTTATATTTTATACAAATCAAATATTATCAATAATAAAACCGTAAGTGTAGTGTTACTTTCAAATAACATTATCTAGATTAGCATTGTTACAGTGAATAGACATACTTGTTATTGTATCATGAACTTAGCTTATCGTTTTCAACATGATATCTCTGAATCTTTCAAATTTCGTTGACAACAATGGTTTAGTTAGAATATCAGCAAGTTGTTCATCTGAAGGACAGTATTTAACAGAAAATACACCCTCATTAAACTGTTCACTTATGAAATGATATCTCACCTCTATACGTTTACTTTTTCTACTCATTTGTCCGGATTTTATTAATTTAATTGCACTCTGATTATCTACATTTAGAACCATTGATACTGATTCACCAGTCAATTCCTCAATCACACTTTTGAGATGCTTTATTTCTTTACAACATTCAGCAGCAGCAATATATTCTGCTTCTGTTGTTGATAGGGCAACAATACTTTGTTTACGGGAACACCAAGAAATTGGAGCATTTGCATACATCACAACATATCCTGTAGTGCTCTTTCTATCTTTTATATCCCCAGCATAATCAGAGTCACAAAATGCTTTAATTTCTATAGTATTATCTTCCTGAGATGAGAAATAAAGAATTCCCAACTTCTGAGTACCTTTTAAATATCTAAGGGTTCTTTTTACATTCTGTACATCTTGCTTGGTTGGATTTTCCATAGATCGGCTTTCAAAATTGACGCTGTATGCCATATCAGGTCTTGTCTTGCATGTCATGTATAACAATCTTCCGATAGCTTCTCTATAAGGAAACGTTTCTTCTTTTTCCTCATATTCTCTCTTGTTTTTGTCTTCTGGTACGATTGGCGTAATCATTGGTTTGCAATCTGTCATATTGTATCGTTCAAGTACTTGTTTTGCATAGTTTACTTGTGAAATAAGTAAACCATTTTCTGTTCTTGTGATCTCCATCCCTAAATAACTGTTCGGATTATCTGATGTTGTTATTTCAAATTCTTCTTTCAATTTTTTAACTAATAGTTCATCTTATCCATGTCTTTTCCCATGATTATTCCGTCATCTACATGTATAGCAAGGTATAAAAAATGTTGTTCATTTCTAAAATGCACTGATCGATTTTAATGTTTCATTCCTTCCTTTTCAAAAATGTAGTTAGCGTTTGTTCCATTTGCATGGGGCTTGTTTTAAGCCATATAATGCTTTTTTCCCAAGCAACAAATTTTACCTGTCTCATTATAGCCTTCTGGAATTTTCATAAAAATTTTCTTCTAATTGTCCATACAAAAAGGCAGTTTTTACGTCAAATGTTTGATATGTAAATTGTTCTGGGCAGCAACAGCAAAGAGATTCTCAGTGAGCTACTTTCTACTACTGGACTAAACGTTCTTTAAAATCCATACTTCCTTCTTTTTGTTCACAGCTCTCACAACAAGTCTTGTCTTTAATACCGTCCATCTTCTTTAATTTTGAAAATCCATTTACTCGACAGGACTTTTCTCCAGCTACTACTTCGGGATCTACTAATTCCCATGTCTTGTTTTTCTCCATTGATTCTTTTTCTCTTTATTGCTTGTTTCCACTTGTCTTTGTCTATTCCTTCAATGATTCGCTGTAAGTTAGCATTGCTTTTTCATCAATATTTACATCATAGTCGTCATATCTTACTGGTCTTTTTATCATTCGTTTGGTCTTAAATTATAAACACTGGCTCTCTGTTCTCTTCTGTCATCTTCTTGTTCGGTATCTTCTTCCATTGTGTTTCGAGTTTCATTCTTACATTTGATTTTGACTTCTTGCTTCTTGATCTTTATTCTCAACATCATCTTCACTGTCTGTGTCTGTGAGCTGAAGATTGTGTTGTTGAGATGGTTCCACAATTTTGTTTGTGAATACTACATCTCTAGAGACAAAAATTTTCCTTGTTTCAGGATCCAGATTCGGTATCCATTTGTGGCATAACCTAATAAACACGCTTTTTCTACTGCGACTGTCAAGTTTTTTAATGGTCCTAGGACTTTGGCAAAAGCAGTACAACCAAAAATCTGGAGTCTCGATAAATCAGGTTTCTTGGAAACCATATTTCTGCTGGTGTCATGTTATTGTTACTGTAGGACTTCTATTTAGTAATAGGCTGATGTCAATACAGCTTCTCCCCACATTTCTTTTCTAGGTTAGAATCGAAAATCAATGCTCTTGCCTTTTCCATGAGTGTACGATTAATTCTCTCAGCTTTCCCGTTCAGTTGTGGAGAATATGGTATGGTATAATCCATTATGATGCCTTTCATTTTACACCACTCCTTTAAATTGTCATTTCGATACTCGCCCCATTGTCGCACCTTATTTTTACCAACTTTTAAATCAAAATGCAATTCTACCTCATTTACATACTGTTTCAAATACATTTGCACTTCACTCTTATTTCTTAACAGATACACAATACAAAAATGAGTATATTCATCAGTGAATGTAAGAAGTATCTTTACCATCATGTGTTTCTGGATCTATTGTCCACATACATCTGAATGTATTATTTGAAGGGGTCTGGTGGCTTTCTCTCTTTCAGTGTTAAAGGGCAATCTAACCTGTTTGGCATGCATACAAATTGAGCACAATGTATCATCTTTACACTCTGTTACTTCCTGAGGCATACCGTTACACATGTTTGGGCATTTTCTTAAGGTTACTAAAACTGATATGACCAATTTTCTATGCCACTCTAAACTAACATTTTCATGCTGTGTTACTAAAGCTTCATTCTCGGTATTGGTATTTAAGTTAACAACATACAATCCATTCTTAGTTTTCTTACCTTCTAGTATGACAGTGTTCTCTTTTAATACTTTTACACTGTCTTTGGCAAATACAACTATACCATCATTTTCAGTAATCGCATTGACCGACATGAGATTTCTTGAAAGATCTTTAACATAGTACACATTCTTTAAATCACATTTGTCAGACACAAGAGTACCTACTCCTAATGCAGACATACTCTCATTTTTCTTAGCAATTTTAATGTCTTCTTTACATGTTTTTATATCAGTCAACATATCATCCTTTTCACTAACCATATGACAGGAAGATCCACTATCTAATACAAAGTTACAGTTACCGGTTACACTAGGCCTATGTGTCTCAGTGATAAACGATACTTTGTTTTCACCCTTATTCTTACTCCTAACATCATATTTACTTCATTCTTATCTTTATCTCTGTAAAAACAATCCTGTTCTGTGGTTATTTTTCTTACAGATTGAACAGCATTTCTTATCTCTAAAATAGCAATCTTTCTCCAGAATTTATTAGTTTTCTTACAAATACCACATTTCTTCTGTTTGGACAGTTTGATTTGATATGACCTTTTTCATTACATGAGAAACATTTAATTGCATTTTTTACTTTTGCTGTAAAATTCAGATTTAAAGGATACATTTTCTTCTTCTTTCATTGCAGTCTTGAGTTTCGATTCTTCCAGTTGGAGTCTTGCACATAAGTTTTGCAGGGTCTTGTCTGTTCCACTGGTCGAATCCCAAGCACTACTGAAATGCTTGTATTCTTCTGGTAAGCCGTAAGACTGTCATGATTTTTGTCATGATCATGGTGTCATCTATGGGTTGATCCATGCGGTTTAACTTGAAGGCAATGTTCTGAATGTGACTTATGTTTACCATCATGTCTTTAGTTTTATCGAAATGATAGTTGTAGAATTCTTGCAACAAAAGGCATTTTTGCTGACCTGTATCTCTTTGATATATGTTCTTTAGGGTATTAAACATTTCTCTTGCAGTTGTACAGGTTAGGATGTGCGGTATCACGATTTTATCTAAGGTTGTCACGATGTAGTGTTGAGCCTTTGCATCACGTGATTTCCATTTTTAATCTTCTCTTATCTCTACCTAGGGCTTCTAGTAACTCTGTTCCGTCCACTAGTCCATAAGTTCTCTAGCACGAAACAAAATTTTTATTTGGAAAACCCACATTGGATAGGAATCCACATCCTTCAGTTTTTGTACATGAGCTATATCTTCTGACACTGAAGATGCCATCTCTTCTTTACTGATTTTTAATAATTTTACTTTTGTTTTACAATTAGAACCATGTCTGAGCACATAACCTGTTGTTTTACGATTTTGTTTTAGGATATTATAAATATTTTAATAAACACAACTTTGACAGTATCAGGTTATTATTTTATTCTAGAAACATCTTACAATAGTACCAATCAATAAAATAGAAATAATACCAACTACCAACATATGAATAAAACAGTTACGTTGTTGTTGTTGTAGTAATAGTAGTTGTTGTTGTAATATCTAAATCAATATTTTGTTGTTACTATTCAACATTAAAACTCAAATTTCTTAACTATTACTGGATGAAAACGCTCCAAATAAGCGGTAATCATCTTTAATATACAGTGTTCATACATTTGCCTACTTTAAAATGTGAAATTCGAGCCGGAAATGGCTTAATTAGGTTAATTATCAATTAATCAGTTTTATCATAATTACAGAGTTAATTTCACCAAAATGAGGATTGGCTTTGATAATTGATTGTTGACTGATACTATATAGATGTAGATACATTTGATATGTTGCATATTAATGAAGTTAATAAAATTAATTGAATAAATTTGCATATTAATATGGAAATATGATAGATATCGAATTGAAAATAGCTAGGGAGGCTTGTTAAACTCACATAACTACAAAATAATGGTATAAATAATAAAAACTAATACTTCCCTTCAATGTCACTTGTAGTACGTCACTAGTAGATCAAGATGCAGTCAAAATTTGAGATGGAATGCTTGTATTTCAGCGGCACTAGAAATTTAACCAGCAACTTATCTCGAGCGTGACTAGCTTGTAACCCCAACAATGTTGGGGTTATTATAATTATATTATAATATATATAATATATATATATATTTATATTATATATAATTATATTATATTATTATATATTATATTCATGGATTATATTATCTATGTATAACAGTCGCACG
>JAMZAV010016273.1:0-10707 GCA_024449915.1 Sweltsa coloradensis | reverse complement strand
TTTAAAAAACCCCCAATTTGTTAGATAAAACCATAATATTTGGCCAGTTAATTTTTCACTACAAACTTTCCGATAAAAACAAGCTAAAACGAAAACAATACTTGCAATTAAAAAAAAATAGTTTTCCTCTGATTAAATAGGGCTATTGTGTTTCCACTTTTTTTACGGCTGCAGGAGCACTAGGTGCACTTGGTGGTATATGCGAGATAAAAATTGTGGTGACTTATGCACATATTGCAATTTCCTGTGGATTTTAAGTGATATGATTGATTTTTCACTACGTTTTGCAATGCGAGAAATGCGAAAATACAAAAGCACCACAATAACACCACGTTTTACAATTTCCAAAACAAAATTTTGGAAAAAATACAACCATTTTATACGTCAGCTCTAGTTATGAGTCACAAATGTTAATTAAAAAAAAATAATAATCTAAATAGCAATTTGAATGAAGAAACAAGAAAATCATAAAAAATTAGTTAAAATAGGAGTGAAGGGACTGAAGTTCAAGACAAAAAAGCGCTTTTCAAAAATTATCTTCTGATTACAGTTTCATAACCCAAAACGCTACTCTCAGGCATCTCTAATGGTCCTTTACCATGTACCTCTGTTGGAAACATTAATCCTTTATCAAGCAGGGGACCCGGACCCAGGTTCAATTCTCTGTCAACATAGTTTTACTTTTCGTCACGCTATTTTCACATACCAGCTTAGTGCCGCGTGTAGGCGCTAGAGTGAGGCACGGACTATCTCTCTCTCTCTCTCTCTGTCTCTGTCTCTGTCTCTCTCTCTCCGCTCGATACAAGGTTAGGCCGGCCGGTCGTCGCACCTCACAGACAGACAGTGTTAGTCGCGCCAGCTGACTACGAGATCACGGGAAGCGGAGATGGTCTAATGAAGCCAGGTAGTTAACCAGCGTATAAAGGTACGTGCGTGCGTGTTGTGTATCAACAACATTCTCTGGTTCCTCTTAGAGTTTAGAATTACTCGTGTGGTCTGCGTTGGACGCGGCCATGATGCGAGACTGATGTCACACCCCAGCCAGGCGCGTAGAACTCTTTTGAATGCGGGGGGGTTTAGCGTTTGGGTGACTGGGTTGACAGGTAATAGTTTTCCCGGCTTCAGCCTGTCATTTGGGGGGTCCCTACCTTAGAGCGCGTATTTTTTTTTTTAGCCTATAGTCGCCCAACCTAGCAGAAAACTAGGGAGGTAATTGTTTTGCCGGTCACTTTGCTCAGTCAACATTCGACCCTAGCGCTTGCACGCATGTGTTAACTACTTAACCAATGCCGCGAAAATTTTGAATTTGTATTTGAAACAGATAATTTGCTGTTTTAAAATTTAAAGAGCTTTTTTGTTAAAACCAAGCTAGGTAAAATTTATTGTTGCAATGTATTGCTGGCATTTTCACGTTGTTATTATTATTAATGTATTTTTTTTTTTTACGGTGATGTTAGGTCTATATGAAACAAAATTAAATTGTTACTCTGACCCCCCTGGGAAAACTATTTATGGATATGAGTTGGGTGAGGTCCACATACAAAAGAACACAATGTATTTAAACATTTTCCCGCTTTTAGGGTTTTTTGGGGGTTGTGTAACCTTTTGGTCTGAAGAGACAATTTCAAAGATATTTAAATATTAATTTGTTCCCCCTTTTAAAATTGTATAATTTTTTTAAATAATTAATTTACTTTTAAAATTTTAAACATGAACTTTTTTCAGCCAATATATTTCATTTTATGTTTTATGCAATTTATCAGCCACGCGTAATAAATTTTGACTAGTTTTTGGTTCGTATCCGCGTCGTCAGGCCAGTGCGGTGATTACGAAACGATGTCCGTGTACCTGTGGCAGGAATCACAAAACATGTCGTCGAAATTTATGGGGGGAATGGAATGTCTTATCGTTCACTGCGTACATTATCGGCAAGTACCCCCGAACTCGGGTCTTCATGACGTCACACTATTTTTTTGTGGAGTGGGGAAAACTTACTTTCATCAACATTTGCGCAACACAACTTGAGTGGTGCAAAATCTGGGACAAAGACAGTCTCAAGTCGATTTGTATGCAATCTTTTTGAATGGTTTGGGTATCAATAAACTATCTGTTTTTTTCATCATGCAATACGTCACGTTTTTAGAACCGTGGGACCGAAAACATCCCCCCATTCTCCCAATCCCCAGGGGGTAATAGACTAAGCCAATTACAACATTTCTTTTTCCGTGACTACGTCACAAAATCTTCAGTCAAAAACGAACGAAAGCAGAAAAGGGCTGTTCTTAAGACAACACTTTCGGGGTCTCTCGAGGAACTTCACGCCCGGGTTGGAGCAGATAAACCCGGGATAAAAGGGAACTTTGGGGGAATTTGGAAACGTTTTGGATTGGAGATTTTTTTCAATCGTTTGGATTTTGGAATTTGGAACTTTTGGGACTTGGAGATTTTCTTAAATCGTTTGGTTTTTTGGAATTGGAACGGGGGCGAGAACTTGGCGAAAATTTTGGAACTTGGAATTTGGGCGAGAACTTGACCCCTGGCCTGGTAAATTCTACAAATCTACGAATCCGTAAACGGTAAAACAAACTTGCTATTCGAACGAACTTTTATAAAAGGGCTGGAAACTTTTTATTACTGAGAACTTTTTATTATGAAACTTTTTATTTTGAGAACTTTTATTTTTGGGAACTTTGAGAATTTTGTAACATTTTTTGGGGTAATTGAAAGTAAAAAACTTATTGATTCTTTTAAAATTGTATTTTGAAACGGTTTTGTTAATTTTTTTAATTTTTCGTTGTCGTGTCTGTCCCACTAAAATTTTTTATTTCAGTTTTTTTAAATTAAACTTCAGCATGGCAAGATACTGCTTGAGCTAGCCGGCGCACTCTTCAAAGGTTGGTAATTTGTTTTTCTCAACAGCTGTTTGATTTTTGAGTGACAGTAAAATTTTTTTTTGTTTGTTTTTTAAATTTTTTGGATAAAAAAAAAGTATTTTTTTTATTGTTTTATTTTGTTGTTGGGGCTTGTTTGGCTTTTTTACGACTTTCCCGGGTGCCAACGGTGGCTATTTATTGTTCACGACCCCGAGTTTAATAAAAAATAATTTAATAAAAATGTAAAACGTGGTTTTTGCCAATTTTTTAACCAAAAATTTTTTTTTAAAAACTGAAAAATTAAAAATAAAAAAATGAGTAAAAAGGGACGACAAGGATGGTTTGTTCTGGAGTGATACTAATGTAAAAATTCAATGTTACTAGTGACACGACACTGAGATCTGGAGGCCCCAAAGGGGCCCAAAAACCACTCAAAACCCGGGAAACCCACTTGCTAAAGTCCACTCACCTGGGCCAAAATCCCGACCAGTGAGGGAAAATCACAAGGGCCTAACGGATCACCCCTAAGCCGGACCTAGGACACTAAACAGTACTACGGGAATAACCAGAAACACAGTGGTCTAGCGAAGTAGGCCTAAAAAAATTTAACTTTATTATAAAAGAAAATGGGGAACTTATGAAAAAATGATGAATAAGTGAGGAACTAAAGGAAAAAATCGAAAGAAGAGAACCCAAAATTGAAAGCAGATAAAGTAGGCATAGAAGAGAAGATAGAAGCAGATGTTGGCGTGTGTGATAAAAATGTTGGTTTTTGGAGAATGCTAGAGATTTGATTTTTCCCGGGGGTTAATTAATAAAAAAAATAATGAGTCTTTGATTTAAAAAACCTTTGGTAAGTGACGGATAGTGAAAGTGTAGGGCGAGATAGGGCTAACAATAGACGTAGTGATGATGTTGATAATGAGAGAAACCGATTAAAATAAAGTTTAAATTTTATTTGTGATGTAAGTGAAAACGTAAATGATAAAGTGATAAACAAAGTTAAAGTTGAAAAGGGGAATGACGTTGATAAGTAAATCTACGTAGAAGTGACGTTGATATGAGAGAAAACGGAAAACCTAACAATAAAGCGGAAAAGGTAAAAATTGTTTTAAAAATAAAAAAAAAAGTGGAAGTGGAAATAAAAGAAGTTTTTAACCGGAAAACATAAATAATCTAGTAGTTGACAATAATGGGTGAGAATAAAACCAGTGAGAAATGGTTATTGTAGTGAAGATGAGGGGTTTGGGCCCTATTTAAATGCGTAAAAAAAATTTAAAAAAAAAACAACGAAAACATAAATTTAAAAATATTTTGGTAGGAAAAGGGGACTTCGAAAAACAGAGATTAAAATTAAAATCAATGACAGGGGTTTTTGGGAAAATTAAAAAGGCTAAAACAACAGAAAAGGGGACTTTGGAAAAAAAAAACCTTCACAAAAAATCGAAAGTATGAGAGTAAAAAAGGGAAAATTCTAAAAAAATGATAAAAGTAGATGGGTAGGGGGTTTAGGACACCCGGTGTAAAAACACAAGGGACAAAAAAAGCCAAAACAAAAAAATAAACAAAAACTTGCTTTTTAAAAAAAAAAAAAAAGTACTTTAAATAACAAAAACAAAATCAACAAAAATTTTATGAAAAAAAACTTGCTGCTATTTAGAATAAAAATTGGGATAAAAAAAATTTGTGATTTAAATAAAAATTTTGAATTTTTTTTAATGTGGATAAAAAAAAAATAAACTTAACTTGAACTGAGATAAAAGTGACAAGGGCTTCAAGGGTTTAAAACCTACCATTTATAAAATAAAAAAATGAGAGATAATTACTATTAATTTCAACCCGCTGTTAAAAAAATTTGCCCTTTGATTTAAAATAACAAAAAACAATGGATCTAGTGCCGCCCCCACAGACAGAAGACACCTTTTTGCAAGAAGCAATAAAAACAAATGACTTAGATAAGAAAAAAAATTTCATGACTGGCAATGAGTAAGTACTCAAAAATATTAATACCCCTTTTTAAAAGGGAGAACTTTTATGCAAAATTTTAAAGGGGACAGGGAACACTTCAAGGCATCCCACACAACTTAGGTTGTACACAAAACTTTTGCATTGTCACACACAACTTGTTTTGTCACATCATTTTTTTTGGGCCACTAATTTGTGTTGTCACACACAAACAAAATTTAACCTCACTTTTTTATAATTTTAAAATTTTTTGAATTTAAAAATTACCTAATATTGGTTTTTTTTTTAAAAACTTTAAAAAAAACTTTACTTTTTATACTAAAATAATTTAAACCTTTTTTGGACTTGTATAAAAGTACCCCTAGATTTTAAATTATAGTTGAAAGTTGAAACGTTGAAAGTGAATTGGGAATTCTGAATTGAATTTAATTTAAAATTGACAACCAACTTATTTTATAAACTAAACAAACATGTAAAATTTAAAAATAGAAACAAGAAATAAAAAATAAATTTTAGAGCTTTTAGTGAAATAAAGTAAGGCTAGGAGAAATGAAACAGAAAAGTAGTGGAATTTAGATGATGATAGGAGGGGGAAGTTAATACTAATTTAAAGGTGGTCTCGAGTTTAAAGTTTTAAAAATAATAAAATAATGTGGACTGTTAATGTGAACGAGTTTGGTTAGTGAATTTTATGTGGGTGTTTTATGTGTCGTTGGAAAGTGTGGTTAAGTTGAAATTTTTGTGGTGTTTTAAGTGGGCGTTAGGAACGATTTTTGGTTAAGTTGAAATTTTGGTGGGCTAGGGAGCGAACTTGAATTAAGTAAGTTGAAGTGGGAAATAAAAAAGTTTTTAATGGGATCACAATAAACTGGTGTTTTAAAGTTAGCAATGTGAGGGATAGGGCAGTGAGAGAGATACGAGAGATGAGTATGAAATGAGAGATATGAAATTAAAATTGAAGTGAATTTTTTTTGATTGAATAAAACATAAATTTGGGAAACGTGGAGACATTGAACTATTTATGAATAAATTTCTTGAACTTTGCTTTGGGAAATTTTTTCAATTTTTGTTGAACATAAACCCCACTTTGAATTTAAACTTGAAAATTAAAAGTGAATTCTACGGGAACTGTAAATGGGGAAAGTGGGCCCCTTTAAATTGAACTGGGGTGTGAAATATTTTTGCTTTTGAAAAAAAAATTTTTGGGAATTTTTTAAAAAAAAGACGGGAACCTACTACTACGTGGATTGAATTTGAAATAAATTTTTAACTGAAAGTTGTTTAACTTAGGCCCAAACTAATTTTTAAAAAATTTAAACTTGGATTTGACATTGGGTTTAAAAAAAAATAAATAAAAATTTGTTTTGAGTAAAACTCGATAAAAAATAATACTTACATATTTCTGGATTTTGAACCCAAACCTTGTGGGAATTTGACCCGAACAATTTTAAAAAATTTTTTTGAGATATTTGAAAAGTGAATTTAAACTTTAACTTGACGTTACCTTGTTTTGGGAACCTTGTGTATTACCCTATTTTTTTTTTGAACATTTTTTGGTTTGTAAAATTTAAAAAATAATTTTTAAAAAAATAATTTTTTACTTTTTTGGTGTATTGGATAGAGGGCCCAACAAAAGAATTTTATAATTTTTTAAAACAACTGCAGAAACTAGATGAGGATGGGGGGGGTTGAACCGTGGATAGTTCAAAAGTTTTTTTATTTTAAATTTTTGGCGGAATTATTTGTTACAACAATAACAACTTTTACATTTAAAAACAAACACCCTTTCCGACAAGTTTATGGTACAAAATAAGAGAGGAGAAGGATTTTGGGTGAACCAATATTTAATCAACCCTTTTTAATCGTGATAAATTAACTTGTTTTTTTGTCACGGTAATATTAGGAGCATGTAATATGTATACCCTTTTTGTAAAAAGTTTCCTTATAGTTGTGTTGGTATATATATTTTTTTTTTAGGCGTTTTTTAAATATTTACGGTAATTTTTTTTACGAGTAAATACTTTATTAGATATGTTCTGGGGGTTTATACCCGTGAGTTAAAATTTTTTGGGAGCTGTATAGAACGCGAGCGAGTGAGTGGGAGGGTTTTTAAAAAAAAAAAAACCACAGTATAATTATTTGACAAAACAAACGGGAAAACGTGTAAGCGGAATTTTGGAGTCAGTACTTTTTTACTGGGGTATTTTTTGGATTTAGATTTTTTGTCTAACGAAAAATAGTACAGTGAGTAGTGGGCATACCAAATTAACAGGGGTTTAACTTTGAAAATTTAAATCTGGAACATTCGAACCTTTTGAAATTTAAATTTTTAAATTTTTAAAGGGGAAGAGCGGGCGGTTTTCCCTTGTAAAACCGGACGTAACTATAGTTACTACATATTTATTTTCGATCATCATATCATACCTTTGTTTTTTATTTGCTGATTTTTTGGTTTTTTTACCATGGTTTAAACAAAAGCAATGCGAATAATTTTGATCGCAATCATAAATTGTGCATTAATTTTGTTTATTATTGGAAAGATTTTCCATTGTGCAATTTAACAATTGAAAAAATTTATTAAAATTTTGACTTTGACTTTAATCAAGAGAGAAAAATTTTGTGGCAGATACAAAAATTGAACCACCGTTTGATGGAAGCTCGGTTAGACGAAAAACTTCGGAATTTTATTGATAAAAACTTGATCGTAATTTAATTTTTGCACAACAGTAGCGATGATAACGTTTTTTTTCAAATTTTTTAATTTTTTCGGGGATGGGGGAGATAGCAGACATAATTTGTTCGTTAATAGACTGTGTTGTGTTTTGATGCCCTTTTTATTTTATTCCCCAACCATCCTTTCTCTTTTTCATGTCATTTCCTGTATCTTGTGGTGTCATGTACCTAAAAACAATTGTTTCCCTTTTATTTTCATTGCTACTGTTGCAATATTTATTTTTATAAAAATCAATGCCCAAAAAATTTATAAAAAAATGTATTTATTACTGTAATTTTCTTTTAAAAACTTGATTGAAAAATAAATATTTTTGCAACCGTGGTAAAAACCACACTCCATTTTTTTCAAAACAAAAAGGTTTGTAATAAATAATACTTTAAAATTATGAAAACATTCAAAAATTTTTACTACATTTAATTTTTTTGCCCTTCAGAGGGGGTATTGTAACCTTTTGGTCTGAAGAGACAATTTTTAAAAAATTTTTAAAAAATTAATTTTTTCCCGCCCCTTTTAAATGTATAAATTTTTTTTGAATAATTAATTACATTTAAATAATTACATGAACTATTTCAGCCAAAAATATTTCATTTTATTGTGTTATGACAATTTTTCAGCCCGCGTAAAAAATAAAATAGTGTTGTGTTCGTTCCCCGTCGTCATGGGCCCGCTGCGGTGATTACTAATCGATGTCCGTGATCTGGTGCAGGGAAACACATAAAAACAGTCATGTAAACTTATGTGCGGGAAGGAATGTCTTATCGCACTGCGCACATTTTCGGCAAGTACACCCGAACCTGGGCATTTGTGACTCACACATAGCTTTTGGGGGTGGGAAAATTACTTTCATCAACATTTGCGCAACACAAATTGCACGTGCGTCTAAATCTGGACGGAAAAGACAGTCTCAAATCGACTTTATGCATCTTTTGAATGGTTTTTATCAATAAAAAATCTTTTAGTTTCATCAGCAACTACGGCACGTTTTTTTAACCGTGGGACCGAAAAAAATACCCCACTTCTGCCCAATCCCAGGGCGTAAAAGACTAAGCCAATTAAACACTCAATTTCCGTGACTACGTCACAAAAATTTTAGTCGAAAACGAAAAACAAGCAGAGAAGGCTGATTCTTAAGACACCACTTCTTGGTCTCTCGAGGAGACTTTACGTCCCGGGGTTTGGGCAGTCAACCCGGAACGGGAAAAGTCTGGGGAAATTGGGAAAGTCTTGGATTTGGGATTTTTTTTCCCAAACGTTTTGGGTTTTTGGAAAAATTGGGAAAGTCTTGGACTTGGAGTTTTCTTCAAACGTTTGGATTTTTGGGAAATTGGGGAAAGTGGGGGAGAACTTTTTTGGGGGAGAATTTGGAACTTGGGAAATTGGCGAGAAAATTGACCCCTGGCCTGGTCAATACTACAAATCTACGAATCGCGATAACACGGTAAAAAAAAACTTGCATCTACGAACGAACTTTATAAAAGGTGGCTAACTTTTTTTTTTACTGAGAACTTTTTATTACTGAAATTTTTTTATTTAGAACTTTTATTATTGGGAACTTTTGAGAATTTGAAACATTTTTTTGAATTGAAAATGTAAACATAATTTGATTGATTCATTTAATTGTTTTTTTTGAAAAAACGGTTTTTTTAATTTTTTTGTTAACCTTTCTTTGCGTGTCTGTCCCACTCAATATTTTTTTTCTTTTTTCTTAAATTAAATTCACATTGGCAAGACTACGACTTGAGCAGACCGGCGCACCTTCAAAGGTTTGGTAATTTGTTTTTTAAACAGCTGTTTGACTTTGAGTGACAGTGAATTTTTTTTTTGGGGTTTTTCAATTTTGGATAAAATAAATAGTTTTTTTATTTTTTTTATTTTGTTTTTTGGGGCTTTTTTGGGGCTATTTAGCAAGTTGAAGTTATTTATGGCTTTTAAAAAAATTTGCTGGGGACATTTCGCCGCGCGAATATATTTGGTTGTGTTCACGTTTCAGCCCAAAGTATGTGGACTACCCTAGGATAGGCAAAATTAAAAAATAAAATGTAAAATTAAATTTAAATTTAAATTTAAAATATGAAATATCCGGGTCTCAAAAGCCTAAATTAGGGTTTTATATAAGTTATTATTTAGGTACAGACACAGGAGGGTAAAAACTGTAAAATAAATGTTTTAAAAAAGTTCCCCAGATTTTTTTGGGATTAAATTTCGTTCCCAGCCAAAAGACGTGCTGTGTTTTTTGGGGTTTTTGTAACTGACACCCCCCCCACCACTCGTAGTGTAGATTGAGATGGTTCGATGGCGGATTGGACTCTTTGAAGGACGGGTTTTTGGCTGCAACCTGGACTACGGCAGCCGGGCTACAATTTTTATTTGTTTTTTTGGGTGGATTGGGCTGGTCGAGTAAAATATAAATTAGAGGAAATGTAAAAATTTTCAATTTTTTATTTGCAAAATAAAACCCAATAGGCCCCCCGGCATAATCGTAAAAAAAAAAAAGCCATTTTTCCCTAAGTAAAATTCATCCCCCCCCCCTTTTGGGGGTCGGGGATTTACGGGGAAAAAGGACGCAACAACACATTTTCAACAACTCCAAATTTAAAGAAGTTTTCTTTGGGCAAAAAAAGGCCAATAAATACGTTTTAAAAAACCCAAGTAAATAAAGGTTTTAATGTCAGCACTCTTTTTTTTATCCTTTGGGACGAACCAGAAATTAAAAAAGCCCTTTTAAACAATTTTTGAAGAATTCCTTGGAAAAGGGGGCGCGAAAAGGTCTCTCTCTAGTCCTGTTGCCATTCAAATAATGCAAAGGATAATGTGATCGCCCCAGCATCTCTTTGGTGGAGGTCCCATCTCTCTCGAGGCTTGCCCCGGGGCGGCCCTTGTTTTGGATACAGCATGAGAGTGATTTCATCATTACGTATCGTGACCTAGCGGGGGGGGGGGGGGGGGGGGGGGGGGGGGGGGGGGGGGAAAAGGGTTTTATTTTGTTTTATAATTTTCTTAGTACTTTTATTTTTTCCGTACATTGTTGTTAAATTAATTTTTATTTCCCGTCGTCGCTGAATTAACCCATGTGGGTTAACAGTGTTCCCCCCCAAAAAAACAAAAGGGAATCCTTTTTGGGGAAATTTCCCCCTT
>JAMZAV010016272.1:0-10281 GCA_024449915.1 Sweltsa coloradensis | reverse complement strand
TCGGTGTATGTGCCGTGTTGAGTGCTTGTTTAAATGGGTCGCTCAGTGCAATGTTGTGAGTATTGTGACAGTGTTCGGTGTATGTGCCGTGTTGAGTGCTAGTTCAAACCGGGATGCTCAGTGCAATGTTGTGAGTTTTGTGACAGTGTTCGGTGTATGTGTCGTGTTGAGAGCTAGTTCAACCGGGATGCTCAGTGCAATGTTGTGAGTTTTGTGACAGTGTTCTATGTACGTGGCGTGTTTAGTGCTAGTTCAAATGGGATGGTCAGCGCAATGTTGTGAGTTTTGTGACAATGTTCGTTGTATGTGCAGCTGTGTGGTGTGAAAATGCCGTGTAGTATTTATAATTTTACTTGTTTAATTCAATTTATATTATAATTATTTTTATGTAAGTAGACCAACAGTATGCATGTTTACGCCTTTACCTATAAGTTACATGTACATGTGTGTTAAAGAGGTGGTTCCTATGTGATTAAATAATATTGTTTTCGTTTCGATTGTTCACCAAATTTATATTCATAAAACTTTATTATTAATTTCCATCAAATTTAAATCATTTTGTTATACATATTATAAAGGTTATTTCCAGCATGGCCGTATAAAAGTAAGGAAACAATCTCTCTTGGCTAAAAAGCCACTGGCGGATGTACCTTCTCCCAAGACTCCTTACCTAAGCCTTTGTACATGTTGAACATTTGTCATCTCATCGAGATCGGACCAACTTTCTTATCAAAGCTGTTGTTTATTTAAAAATTCGCTTGATCATCTTATCTAGCTGATTTCACGAACATTCTGGATCTCTTTCCTTCCTCAATTTTTCATTCCATTTTTTTTTCTTTTGAATTTTTGGGATGTTGTTTACAAAGAATAAGCGCAAAATGCGAAAAGAGCATATTAAAACATTATTAATATTGTCTTCTACACATAACACTAGCTCGGGATATTTAAAAAAGTTATCTGCTTGGTGGCATATAATTACTGTCTGTAACTAAAAGAAATTAGCACCATTTGTGAAATGTGCTCTGATCGCGCCATACACACATACTTCCTTAGTTCCTTAACATTTTGATGCAAACAATGGAGCTTTCAAGTGATCTTTGACGCATGCAGCGTTAAAGCCCGGTTAGCTCAAACCTCATCCAGCAGCCTTGAGAGAATGCCTTAATCACACACATAACAAAAACTTGTAAAAATACAGCCAAACCTTACACACTCAAAAGAAATGAGATCTTAAAAAGGGCCAACCTCATTCTACCCTTCCACAGTTGCGATATTACGATTAATGATATTATCCGTTTAAATTAATTAGAAAAAAGAACTTGGAGGAACTATTACGTTTAAATTAATATTGCAAATTCTATTTTGCCAAGCTTTTCAAGGATGCTGTTACGGTACACTGTACGTTTTTATTTACTACAATTCATAAATTAAAAAAATTCGCCACAAATGGGATTCGAACCACGAGTCTCCCGCATTCCAGGAAGGCGTCTTAACCACTAGACCATCAGGACGGGTACATTTTAATCTCTGAATTGTAGTTGCATTATACATCTGAATGGATAGAACAGTACTGCAACGAATATCTTTTATGAATTAGAATGCGCAAATGTGGAAGGGTAGAATGAGGTTGGCCCTTTTTTAGATCTCAATTCTTTTGAGTGTGTAATGTTTGGCTGTATTTTTACAAGTTTTTGTTATGTGTGTGATCCTATTACTTTTTCAAGTTCCATTGCAAAATTATTTGTCAAAATATAATATTTTTTTCAAAGTTGATTTAATTTCTATGGAATTATCAACTAACAATAGGATGTAAAATATCTTGTGGCCCAAAGACTTGCTTTTTGTAAACAATGTAGGCGATCATTGTTAAGCAACTATAGTTACTTGTTGATTATATTCTTGTATAAGGCTTTTATTTTATTTATTTATTTATTTAACGTCTATCCTATTCAGTTATAAAAACTGATTTACAAAGGAGGACAACTAAATAAATCTAATTACATAGATGCAGAAACAACAATAAATTACATTTTCGTAAATATTTGAAATAGTAGCATTACAACAACAATGCATTTAACACAAGAATTTTGGTAACAAATTGAATGATATTATATGCATTCAATGAATGAATCAAATATAAAAAAGGGTGGAGAATGAAAAGAAAAGAAAAGAAAAAAAAAAAAAAAAAAAAAAAAAAAAAAAAAAAACATTAAAAAAGAAAAACGAAAAGAAAAAAACTGATTTATTAGACGATCCCACTCAAACGAATATGAGGTTTGCCAAAAATCAGGAACAGCAAATCAGGGAGTATAATCAAACTTTCGCGGAAGAAACCACCGAACGCGAAATCTTTATTCTTGGGTTCAATCTTCATTTTTGTGTTCAAATCTTGACTCATATATATAATTATATCAGATATATAATTATTTAAAAAATTTCATGTCAAACTGATCACAGCAATGATACAGGACACCTAAATCAAGTTGCAAGCTCCATCATTGGGCGGCAACCAGACAATCTAGGCAGAAAAATATAGTTGAAAATACATTGTTTACATCATAATCAAAGCAATAATGAACAAACAAAGAGAAAAGCAAAATCAATTATAAGAGCTTATGAAGGTAAATTAACATTACACAAACACACAGACAATAACTTACAAATAAATAGTACTAGGAAAACGCTTAAGTCCCGCCGCGTTGTTGGATGAGCGTAATTGGTGATTGTGCTGCCATGTGTTATGCGGATTTTCTGTTGTTCTGTGAAAAAAATCATACTAAGTTTTTCCCAAACAACTAAAATAATTTTGTTTTAATAGTGGAAAATTTTATTAGTTTTTATAGTTTTTAAAACATAAAAACTAATTTGAATTGTATTTTAAAAAATCTATCAAGATTAGGGTCATTTTGATCCATAAATCATGTAAATCGACACGGAATTGGCTTATAAACAAGGTATGTAAACAAAGATACCTACCAATATCAGCAATAGGCTATCTCAAGATGGGCTGTACGAAATTTTATGGCATGGGAAAAAAGTTGTGAATGCCAATGACGGAGAAAGGGAAATGGCTAGAAGATTGCTTTATGAATGGATAAGAGGATGAAAATGGAAGAGGAGAAGGGCCGTCAATTAATATTGGGGGGTAAATGTGTTGAAAATGAAATTAGAACAATGTGAAAATGGAGCAGTAGGACAACATATTATGCTTGACGTAGACGGTGTAGGCGATCATCCCCAATGGCGTAGGCCAACCGGCATTATGTCATACAATCAAGCTTCTAAGGAGACGCCAGTAACTATTCCGGGTTTAGGCCTACTTATAATAATCGACCTACATTGGTACAACATAAACAAAGTACCATAAATAGTGAAGGAGACAAGCCTCAAAGAATACTATCGTACGGGGATAAGCCTAGCCATGATAGGCAAGATCTACCCACAATTGGCATATGCCCAGGCTTTAAAGCAGACTCACCTTCCAGTAACTATTCCAGGTGAGCCTACTTATAATAATCGACCTACATTGGTAAAAACATAAACAAAGTACCATAAATAGTGAAGGAGACAAGCCTCAAAGAATACTATCGTACGGGGATAAGCCTAGCCATGATAGGCAGATCTACCCACAATTGACATATGCTCAGGCTTTAAAGCAGACTCCACTTTCCAGTAACATTCCAGGGGGGCCTACTTATAATAATCGACCTACATTGGTACAACATAAACAAAGTACCATAAATAGTGAAGGAGACAAGCCTCAAAGAATACTATCGTACGGGGATAAACCTAGCCATGGTAGGCAGATTTACCCACAATTGGCATATGCTCAGGCTTTAAAGCAGACTCCACTTCCAGTAAATATTCCAGGGGGGCCCCAAACTTATAATAATCAACCTATGCAAATACACCAACAACAAAATACTAAGAATAGTAAAGAAGACAAGCCTCAAATGAAAATACGAAGGCTGTTCATCTGAATACAGTAGACATTCCAGGTAGGCCTTATCAGAATAAACCTATACTGGTACACTATGGGACAAAGTAAATCTACCAAGAAAAGGGATGAAGACAACCCCCACAGTATATTTTTGAAAGGAGATAGGCCTAAGCCCAGCACCGGAAGGAAAAAAATAAACACTCAACTGGCCAAGGATAACCGTCAGAGTCAACAGGGCGTGCATAACCAAAATCCGATAGCAGATACAGAGAAACCCCGGCCGATCAGGATTACATCCAGCTTATTGGATGTTAATCAACCCATAGTGATATGCCATCAAGATAGCACCAATCATAGTGAAGCTGAGAAACCTCACATAGATATGCCAGTTATGGAACTCGAAGGCAAACCATACCTCAAAAAAACAAAATTCAACATCGTCAACATTCAGCCTACAGTCATCTGCTACCTTTGCTTCAATGATTGGGTTTAATTCTTTTGAACACACTGAAGTTTCAACCATACATCAACAAGAAAGAAAGATTGTACTCGTGGCTGACATCATGGACGCTTTATGGCTTCACTGATACTTCAAGGGGCTGAAAGCAAAGAGTGGGCCTAAGAAGGGAATTATAAAATCGAATCGATGATAAAACCAGGTGCAGGTGCTCTGCACGTAACAGAGGGACTACTAACCAAGGTGAATCAACTTACAGAAATGACACGGTTTTAATCAGGCAGGGGCCAATGATGCAGGAACAAAAAACAATAACTCAAGGAGCACTAATGCCAATAAGAAATAACCGTACTATTGTAAGCCAACACATAATAGTATCGGAGCTATTACCTCGCTTTGACATTGTAAGCTTAGAGTTTGAGAGACTAAACGATGAGATAATAAGTATTAATCAACGTATACAAAACTTACTGGGGAATGTACTAGGAGTGTCTGTACTACCCCTAAAGGCTCTGAAAAGAGAATTTTTTTCACTCAGCATGGTCAGCACCTAAACCTTAAGGGCAAAATCATCCTAGCCAAGTTATTTGCTGATGAAATACTTAAAACAACATGATAATTCGTGTTCAGATAAATTGATCAAGTATCTTCTAGGTACCGGAATATAGAATCTCTAATGGACTTGCAAATAGATAATGATGACAGAACTCCATGTCTTGACATCCATAGCATCCAAATGGCGACACCGAGTTGTCAGAAAGGATTAGAGCATACCAGCAGAGGGCGGGAAACGAAGTCACGGATCGACTCCAACCCGGACAAGGTCTACCCAGTATGGAAGACCTCTGGTTGTCGACACTTCTGCCCCTTGTGTCATCTCTAGCCCTATCAACGCAACGACCTGTCGCAATGCCGATACCACTCAAGAACGCCTGCGCTCACCAACCAAGGCGGGACACATCGAGGGAAAGAATTAACAGTAGGCAATATAAAAATAAGAAAATCCTTTTACCTATTACTAGAAAACAACCTGAAAGGCTTAGTAAAAAATATTAGCAAAAACATTAGGCCTAATAAATGTAAGGTGCAAATTTTCGCATCACCAAAAAAACAAGTGTGGCCAACGTAGCGCTCATGAAAGATAATAACAAAACACCCCTCAATATAAAGAGCAAACCGTTGATAGGGGAAATCATTGATTTGAATAACTAAAAACACCTCTGAAATTTATTTTTTCCATCAAAATATGCGTAGTCTATCTAACAAAGTAGAAGAAACGGAAATATTTCTTGATAGCATGGATCTTGTGGTTTTTTTTTTATGTATCAGTGAGCATTGCTTAAACAAGAGCAAGTTGACAGCATATTATTATCAACTATGAGTGCTGCATGCTAATCAAGGAAAAGATTAAGAGGGGGGGGGAGTGCTTATACAAAGAATTGACAGCACAATTGAAATAAAGAAAAGACCAGATATAGACAAAATTGCAATTGACAGTGTATTTTAAGTTTGTGGTTTGGAATTAATAGGAAATTAATCCATTGATACTAATTACTTTGTATCGGGCTCCTGACGCAAAGGGAATTTTAAACTATTCATGAGTAAATTACAACATCTTTTACACTTGATATGCAAGGAGCGAAAAAATATACTTATTTGTGGGATTTCAACATAGATTTTTTAGTGGATAGTCCTCAAAAGATCGAATTTGAAAATAAACTCTTAGAACATAAACATGAAAGGACTAGGGTTAATGGCCCGACTAGGGAAACTAGCTCTTCAGGGACGAGTTTAGATCAAGTATCTCAAAATTTACATTAAAACGCACCATATTGCATTGATTCAGGTCTGTCAGATCATTATGGTCAATTTGTGTCAGTGCCATTCTCTAAACATAATATTACGAGAATTACTAAATCCAAAACCTTTTTTGATAAAAAAAGTTTTAAAGATGAAAACATAGAAGATTCTCTCTTGACATTAGTATGGAACACTGGATACAAATAAGAGATGAACTTACAGTAGATGATAAATTTGGTATATTTATGAAAAATATTTATGAAGTATTTCAACAAACATTTTTCCCCTTTAAAAAAGGGTTTTAAAAAAAAGATAGGTATGCGTAGAAAAGTTAAACCATGGATGAATGCTGATATAGCTTATGGTTGTAAACTTAAAAGAGAACTTTTTAAAGAAAGTAGACATAAAAATGAAGAAGATTTTAAGAAATACTTCAAAGAAGTTAAGAAATCACTTTCTAAAAATATACGAGAGGCAAAACAAAATTATCAGATAAGTTCATAAGTAATTCTGACAATAAAATTAAAGCAACATGGCATATTATAAAACACATGTTTAGACAAAAAACTTTAAGAATTTGCCTAATAAGGAAACTGAAATTAAATTAAACGTGGATGGAATTGATATTACAGATCCAGTTGAAGTTGCCAACTCATTTAATAAATACTTCAGCACTATTGGAGATACCATTGTTGATAGGTCTGTAGATACTACTGAAGAATGTTTAGGGAAACTGAAACGCGTGTTATGTGAATACAACCAACTATAATGATATGGTTTTAGACAGTACCACGAATCAGAAATTTTAGAAATCATACGCAGCTTAAAATCCACTAAACTCAAACAGGTTTGGACGACATCCCAAGTAAAATAGTTCAATCCATCGCTGTATTTATAGCTAAACCACTAGCGGGTATATTCAATTTCTCCTTCTGGTTGGCATTTACCCAGATATGGCGAAATGGGCTGTTATTAAGCCACTATTCAAAAAAGGTAACAAAAAAGATATAGGTAACTACAGACCAATAGCTCTTCTAACAATATTCTCAAAAATTTTAGAAAAGCTTTTCTTAAAACGTTTAACGGAATTTCTTGATACTAATCAAATTCTATGTGAGGAAAAAACACGGGTTTAGGAAGAAATATTCAACCACTTCAGCAACCCTTTAACATAGTTCATAAATCACTGAAGCTTTAGAACCTAAAAAAGAAGTAGCAGTTGTTAATGTGTGACTTGTCCAAAGCTTTCGATACCATTGACTATAATATTTAATTAAGGAAATTGAACTTTTATGGTATCAATGGTATTCCCTCCAAATGGATAAAGTCATTTTATTAGTTGTAGGAAGCAAATGGTCAAGTTACAGAATTGTAAATCTAAAAAGAATCTATCTGGGAAGAAATACGTAATGGCGTGCCCCAAGGGTCAATATTAGGGCCCCATCTTTTTCAGTTTGTACATAAATGATCTACCCGCAAATATAAATAGTGAATTTAGCATAGTTATACTATTTGCAGACGATACCAGTGTGGTTATTACAGGAAAGGATGAGGCAGAATTAATAGCAAATATTAAATTTATTCTTAGCAAGTTAGAGGAATGGTTTGATCCCCAAAAAATTAAAATTTAAACGGCGCAAAAAACCACCTAAAGAGATTTCAAACTAAAGGAAAACTTAATGAAATAAAAATTAATTACAATCAGTGTACATTTAAAAACTGTAGAACACTGTCGTTTACTCGGGATTTAAAATTGATTTTAGACTAAATGGGAAGAACACATTCATAAACTAGGCAAACGTTTGAGATCATCATGTTGCACTTAAAGAACTGTCACATCAAGTGAGTTACCCTATCTACGGACAGCATTTTTTTCAAACGTACAATCTATTATACTATATGGTATATTAATTTTGGGGGGGGTCTACATTTGCTCAAGACATATTCAAATGTCAAAAAAAGGCGTCAGAATTTTTTGGTCGGAAAAGTATAGATCATCTTGCAGAAAACTTTTTGTGCAGCTGAATATATTAACCGTACCTTGCTTATACATTCTCGAATTCTTACATTTGTCAAAGATAATCCATCTCATTTTTTCCCGAAAAAAGTTTTTACATAACCAGAATACAAGATTTAACAGTAATTTACACCAAACCCAACACAGACTCAACCCATCAAACAGAGACCCAGTTAAAGCTGGGTTATTCTTTTTAACATTTACCAACTAAATTAAAAGACCTCAACATAAATAGAGACAAATTTAAATGAAGGTTAAACAATATCTAATTTTTCATGGGTTTTATAGTATAAAAGAATTTCAAGATGGTTTAAAAATGCTCTTGTGAATATTGTATTAAAAAAAATTTTAGGTGGGAAAAAATAAGAGGGTAAAAATATAACGCTGAGAAGAAATTTTTGTAATTATTGTATTGTATTTAAATAGAGCCTATGAATAATTAAATGATAAGAAATTATCTTGTGAATATTGTATTACAAATTTAATTTTGACGATAAACAACTAAAAAATTTAGGACGATGAGGAAATATTATTGTTTTAATTATATGTAATGAAATATGTAAATTTTTTTTGAATGTAAAATGAATAAAATGTAATATTGTATTTTTCATGTAGAATTAAATGTGTAAATTAAGGTATTTTGTAAGTAGATTTAGAATTAGTTAAAGCGTATTTCAAGACTTGTACATGAACTATGTATTTTTAAGTGAGCAATGCTTTTGCAATTGCTAATGAAATAAAACGCATTTGAATTGAATTGAATTGAAGATTTTTTAAAATTAAATTAAATTAAATGAAAAATTAACCTAAATTTTTAATTTTTTTAATTGTAATTTAAAAAAAGGAAAAAAATCGTAATATTGAAATTTTCATAAGAAAATTATTCAATTGCGCACAAATTTTACACAAATATATGAATTTATAAAATTAAGGTTCTGTGAAAAAATTATTACAATAGGATAAAGCATATAGGTGTTATAAGTCAAAGAATTGCTTTAAAAAAAAAAAAAAAAAAAAAGAAAAAAAAAACAACATATATTGAAACCTTTATTTGAAAGCCTTCCAGCAAACTTTTTCAACTTTTTCTTTCAAAAGACCCTATATTACTATTACCTTAATATGTAAAAAATGAACGTTGTAGCACCACCCGTTTGGTCAGAATCGCGGGCCGATTGAAACTGACGAATTAGACCGTAGTAGCCGTAGCTAGCATTAGCTATAGCAGTAGTAGCTTACATCCTTAACGTGATTTTGAGCATGTTTCAAGCCATTATTTCACCAAGAAGGAATGCTCATATCCCAACCAAATTTGGCATGTGTTGTCAGGTACCTAAATCCCCTCGATTTTGATAGTTTTTAAGTTCACGTCATCACGTTTCATGACGGCTGGGTGACACCTCGAAATCACCCCAACTCTGCTTTCTCTATAAGGTGCCCGAGTGTGTAGCGCACCGAGGCTTGGCTGCGGCGCCCTAATGGGCACCTAGACCCTACTTTTTTACCGCACGCCACTAGCTAAAAAATTGACACACTGGCCACTGGCCGCAAGTGTGTCGATTTTGTTCCTCTTCTGGGTGTGAGGCATTGGTGTAAAGTAACCGAGTAAAAGTAATTAAGTGTAAATAATTAGTTACTTTCTTAGTTATACTGAGTTACTACTTAAATTAGTTTTATTTTAAAGTAACTGTAACTGAATTAATTTTAATTAGTAATTACACTCAGTTTGTATTTACTTTTCTCAGTTACTTTTCTCAACCATGCTCATACAGTAATATAAAATAATATGACGACGTCTCACATTTAAACAATACAAACAAAAACCTTTTTTAGAGAGTGTAATGATGGAACAATATTTTTTCACTGACTACGCTTGAGCTCGTAGAACACTTACTTTGAACTCTCGAGCTTAGCCAGTAGCGAGAAAATTGTTCAATATCCATGGCCGTCGTACGGAAAATATTTAAGACCGGTTCGAAATTAAGATACCAAAAATTTTAAGGTTCAAGGACGTCTCTCATCAGTGGCAGTGGCGTTCAGAACAAAGGTAATAACATTTAAAGCCATTAA
>JAMZAV010016271.1:0-10755 GCA_024449915.1 Sweltsa coloradensis | reverse complement strand
CTTTGGGGTTTAAATATTATTTTTCCCAAAAGTGAAATATCCAACAGCCTATTAAAATTTTACCATTTCCACTCCAGCCAAGAAGGTTAAAGGGCTAAGTAGGTATATCAAAATGAACTTAGAATTCGAAGTTTGGTCAAGTAAGTATGATTAAATTAAAATTTCATCAACAAGTAGTCCATATTATTTATATTTCTAAGTAATATAGGCCCTACGCCTCCCTATGTTTTTTACCTAGACCCAAAAATCATACCTTTTTTTCCTTGATTCCTAACTCTAATTGGAGAATTTTCCTGAAAAAACAGCCCTGGGATCCATCGTAACAACCCTGGTACATATTGAATAATAATCTCTCTCCTTGCAAATTAGATGTTAAGTTTGACAATGAAAACATGTTTATTTTAAATTTAATGTCATATAATATTTAGAGTTATTTAAATTTAAATGAATGCTTTCCTATATAATAATTGCTTAATTTTAACGACAAAATTATCACTGATTCACTTTTGATTAAACCCATATGTTCCACTTCTTACACTGTTTTTTATGTATTTAGTTTGCATATTATTCTGTGAAAAAAAGTTTTGAAAATTTTTCAAAAAAATTATATAAATGTAAAAATTTAATATAATAATAAAATAAATAATAATAAAAATAATAATAATAAAATAAAATAAAAAATAAAAAATTATGATCGCTTGTCTTTGGCATATGCAATGCATATGAGTGATCCATGGCGCTCGTAGACCGTGCATTGTGTTTGAATTCGCGCCAAAATTGCTCTAGCCGGGAGACAACATGGCCGCTCCATTAGAAACGTGATTGGAACGGACTGCGATGACCTAACCTTCTAGGTTCGTCGGTACGCCCGCCGACTCTCCGCTAGGAGAATCAAGCAGACCCCCTTAGACCATTATACCCTTCGGGTAGACGGATAGCGCGGCATATTCGTGAAGCCGACCTGCGGACAGTTCTAAGACGAGGTGGTGGCAAAAAATCGCGCGCGCTGGGGTTTGACTGTATGCAAGATACAGTAAAGAGCTGTAAACAATGTGGATTTTCATTCCACGTGCAAATATTTTACTGAATTTATTTTTCGTAATGTAGGACACTATTTTACTTCAGATTTATTATTGTGGTTATTTTTACCAAATATATATATTTCAAGTGGAATAAAGACCTGAGAAAGCACATGGCCTGTTTATGAACATAAATATGCCTTATAGGCCTACTTCTGGGATATAATGGCTGTTGAAGGCGATTTTTGTATTCTTATATAAATAAATACAGTATAATGTATAAAGTGATTGTTGTTGTTTCATTTTTATAGCTCACTATAGTGCAAAATATTTCGTATTCATATGCATAAATTATTGTTTTGAAACTGTTTTTCACAAAAATTGTATATTTGGATGGAACATAGGCGTATTTCCCTTTTAAAAAAAAGTGCAGGGCCAATATTCGTTCTACTATTATTATTGTATGCCCTCACTACAGCCAAACAATAACAAAGTGATTTGAGAATGGTGACATCTGATGTACCCCCTATCCCCCCCCCCCCCACCCTATTCCTCAACAAACAACCTCACTTGCATAATAGGCACCTTTATCAAAAATCAAAATATTTAAATTTCTGTTTAAATTTATCATTTTAAGTGTTACAAAATTCTGTTCTATATAATACTATCACTACTTATTCAGCCATTCCCCCATGAACCCTATTTGCAAAGGGTTCATAATAATTATGTCATCTTGGGTTTTGATAGATTTTTATTTTTTAATAGAGACAATACAGCACAAAAATGCACGAATAATATACACTCTTAACACGCAAAAATATGCGTTCGAAATTACACCTTCTCTTGGTAATAAGCATATTTTGACCAAATCACATGCTAAATTACGTAATGATTTACGACAACGTAGCTGAGTATACCTACGTCAATGACGGCCAATTTTAATACCAAAATCCTCTAAGGTCACGGGGCTCAAAGGTCGTCCCCTTGTTATTTCTTATGTGAGATTTACCGGACGTCTAGATCGAAAATTTAAAACGTAAGGAAAATTTACTGGTAACGGTGGACCAACTTTTTGTTCTGTTTTAAATTCATAACTAGTTAGTCAAAATGAAATATATTTTTTGATTTTGGGTGGGTGAAGCCCTTTTAGAAAAAAATTTCCTTCCCCGTAAATAAAAATAATATATAGTAGGCTACAGATGATGATGATATGATGATGATGATGATGATGATGATGATGAATGGGTGAAGACCTACACAAAATTGATGTTTCTCCGTTAGCACCCTGGCAGAAGTTAGATGCCGTAAGGACTTTTCTCCTCCCACGGCTTGAGTTATAATGCGTGGGGGAGGGATGAGAAAGACTGCCTTTTATAAATTTGACCGCAAAAAATGAAGGCGGCCGCGAAACGGTGGCTGTCACTCCCTCGACGTGCCAGCGCAGAGGTGGTGTACATGCCCATGGCAGAGGGGGGTGCAGGCCTGTTTCCCAAAAATGGGCTCTGTAGATGTGCTGGCGGTAGCCCCTCCGTTCGGCTTCTTACGGCAGCGATCCACTTTGTAAGGATATTGCGTGGTCCTCACTAAAGGAGGTAGTTAGGAAACGTATTGGTAGAGAACCAACGGTCCACGACTGCTGCCCAGTCCTTTCGGGAAGCATGGTTTGGTGATCTGGGAGGTAGAAGTAATGACTTCAGTTCCATTTGGACTAGAGCAGTAATGCTACAAGGAGGCTACAAACACGCATTGGGTGTCAGTGGGGGTACAGTGAGGCAAGAGGTGAGATAGCCATTACAATAAATATGCCCAAAACGGACACCGATAGGCATACTATACCGCCAAAGGCTCGCGGCTATTTGGCTAACCAACTAAGAAATGGTCCCCGTCACAACTATAAAGAAAGACTTCTTCGAAAGCCAGACCAGGGAAAGGTGTATAGACATTCTAGTAAATCTCAGGTAGTAACCATTTCATGTCAACTGGGCGTTTACACGGTTCTGTGACTGGCGGTTTGGTACAAAGGCGCGATTAGATACAGTGGGGCTAAATGGTAGTCGGAGGTACGGAAAGCTCCTACTAACTGTCGCCGGTGTGACTAGGGCACGAAACTTTCCTACATGTTTGAACTCGTGTCGATATCATACTGCTGGCATGGACAGAGAGGCATAAGCTGTGTTTTGAACAGATTAGTTAAGGCTATTCCGAGGAATCGCAAACACAAATCCGAGTAATCAGAAGATTCAAATTGCGATCTGATGTGGTGTGAAGACCTGGATCTAGTATTACGAACATCATAACAAGAAAGCTTGGATAGTGGGACGTTACTGTACCCGCCGGAGACCACGACGACGCCTGGCTAGCTGCTCGAGATACAAGATCAGGAAGTATACGCACAGCCTGAAGTGCTTAGAAGCCAGGGGTTTGAAACTGTGGTTGAAGCAGTGGTTGTGGGTAGTGGGGATGTGGGATACTAGGAAATGATCGGGTTGTGGAAAATGCTTGAATGAAAAAGATACTCTACCCTAATGAGAAAGTTGATGGTCAGTGACACTATCCGGTGGAGCAGAGACATTTTTATTTGAAAATGTAACTGGGCATACCAATTATCCACACTGTCCGTCACAACGATGTTCCTAGACCTCCCATTACTCATGCAAAACAGGAAGGCATATGATATCAAAAACCAAGATACTGTAAAACAGCTTAAATGCTAAATCACAAAAAGAGGACAAGTTTTCCCATTTCAGCACCCAACAACAATAAGCTACAAGGAACTTCTCAATTACTAAGCCACCAGGAAGCATGTGGCCATATTCTCAAAAACCTCAAGGCATACAGTAAAACAAGTTTATAAATGCTAATCCACAAACAGAGAAACGTTGTCTGTTCAGACACAAACAACAATAAACTACAAGGAACCTCCTAGACCTAAATGGGACACAGAATCACAAAAACTAGTAACAGTACCTACCAATGAATACTTAGACGACGATGCCTATCCTTCTCTGAGTAAGTACAAATAAAAGATCACAAGAATAATAGAAACACTACCAGTCCTAGGGCTGTACCCCACGCCCAACTGTGAATTCACAAAAGACTAAAAAACATCTAAAAGCGAGCTAACAAAGACTGTTAGCACAGTGGGGACTAGGTTATAAGTGACTCTATTTTTAAAGGATGCCAAAGAGAAGAATATGTGTCTCAAGATAAATATTATCTTCGAATATATCAGGAATTCAGCCTCACCAGTTACAAAAATTGATAGAAGCAGACCAAAATCCTGCCAACACACATGAGAACTGTTATAATCCACAATGGCACCAAATTCTGTAAGATATCTAGAGCATACAGATAATGGATAACGTTCTACCAATTACTGCGAAGCTGTTAAAAAAATTACCCAAATGTGACATAGCTTACACAAGTGGCTTTATCGTAAAGATGTTCAAACCACGTGATAGCGAGATTAATTCTTCTCTGAAAATGGGTTGTGCAGTACACTTGAGGTTTAGTTTTTGTTGAAACTAATAATTGGTTAACACCATCTGATATTTCAATTGATGGTCTTCATCCAAATAGCAAAGGAACTTGAAATTTACATAATATGATCATTGAAATGATTAGTACAAGGACTGGAAGCCATGCCCAGATCGTTTACTTTTCGGGTGCAGAAAGAAGGCTCACAAATAATACAGCATAAAAAATTTCCATGATGTACAAACAACATCTATCAGCAAAGGAAAGTAGGCCTAACTTCAGGATAACCATTCTAAGAAAACAAACTTCTAATACGGTAACTGGGACAGAGAGCAACCAGCGGTTAGGAGGATACAACCAATAGAGACTACTTGTTCTGAAAACGATCAGCAGTCAAGGACAAGTGCAGGGACAAAGACCAACTGACAAGTTCTTTTTACCAAAGAGAGGGATGTGCCTTCTTTGGACCAGCCGACACTAACAAGATCCTTTGTTTTACTAGCTGAGTATTTGTCAACTAGGCCTACCACAAAATCGAAAAAAAAATTCGCATACTATAACACTCTCTCTAAGACTCTATCCCTACACTCAGATAAATCTGACAAATCTCGTCCTGGTATCCGATCTCATAATTCAAGACTTCCAACAAATCAGCACATCAAGGACAAATGCAGGGACAAAGAACCAACTGACAAGTTCTTCTACCAAGATGATTAGTGTGCCTGCTTTGGACCAGCCGATAGAGGTCAGCTACCACAAAATCGAAAATTCAAATACTCTAAAACACTCCTCTAAAGACTCTACTCCCTTAACTGCAGAAAAATCGGACAAATCTTCGTCCTGGATATTCTATCCCCAGAATCAAGACTTCCAACAACCCAGGTAGCCCTATCTTCGAAACCGCGCAAGAGGGGGACGCCCAGCCCAGGGCGATCATCTGGCTCGCACAGGGGCGCTTATGGTCCACTGCGTCCGGAAGGAGATGACAATACATAGACACACCATCCATATGCAAACTGAAAACGTTGTAGGCCTTACACTGTCCTGCGGCGGAAGAGATGCCAGCACATTGCGAAAACGTCTGAGACAAGCCCAAGCGTCCATTCCAGAAGGACGCGTGTTACCAGCTGCTTCTTATTGGGGACAATCAAAGTCGGAAGAGAGCCAGCTATTTGCGAACGTCTGAGAGGCGTCACTTCCAAGCAGGAGCTGTACCAGCTGCTTCCTCTTGGGAGAATCACTACCACCACATGGACAACCGAAGTAGTGGTATAAGGCAATTCTCCAATTATAATTATCAACAAATAAGGGAACTAATGGCACAGTGAGTGCTTTCTTGGGCAAACTCGAATTCAAAAACCATGGTCCCCAGAGAGTTAATAGAAATTCTTACGGATCATTATCTGAAGAAGCAAAACAGCGTCAAATAAATATTAGATCACCACTCTTCAATTTAAAATCATATATAATACAATAAATCCAATCTAAGCAGTTGACTAGTTGACATACCAAGCCATAATGACCTTATCGTGGCTGATAAAAAAAAAAAAACACTAATGACAAAACACCTCTCATTAGCCTTAAACACTCCGCATCTAACACACCCTCAAAAACCAAGACAACATAAACAAACATATAAAAAAGTACAAAATTTATTAGGAATACTCCATCAAAATATTCAAGGCCTTACAATACAAACAAGGAGGACTTAAATATCATTTTAGAAGAGCACAGTACGAAAAATGAAACACGTTGATGTGCTATGTATATCAGAGCAATGGAAAACAAGTGAAAGTATAAACAGTATTGTGATGATAACTACACACTAGTTTCTCGTTTTGCAGAAAATTCTCATGTACAATGGAGGGGTTGGCAATCCTTGTGATCAACACACTGTTGAGCTTGTAACTCAGACAAAAACAATTACTAACTATAGTTGTGATGTAAATTTTGAATGTGCTTGCATGAATTGAATTTATAGTACAAAATAAAAAAAACCCTAGCGGTATCTAATATCCTAATCGTCGTAATTTATAGGTCCACAAATGGCAACATAAAACCTTTCTAGAAAAAAGTGAAAAAAATATCTCTTAAACTATTAAAATCAAATAAAATTAGAGTTTTGGGTGACTTTAATGTAAACGTCTCTCCAAAAATAGTAACGACCCGAATAAAAGATAACTATTAATATCCTTAGCTCATTTAAACCTTAACTCACCATAAAATGAACCAACTAGAGTGACCAAAGGTTGCAAAACATTCATCCATGCATTGGACAAAATAGCCAACAAATACTACACTTCCATTCAGACACAGTTACTTAACCTTGGTATTGCCGATCATTATGGCTCAAGAAACTCAAAAATTCAATGTAACAATTATTCCTCCAACACCCAACAAAAACAATTCAATTATTAAATGATACCACATTAGATAATCTACGAGAGGACGGAAGAAGGAAATGTGGGATGATGTATCACAAGCTAAATGGCTGATGATAAAATACAATAAATTTATACAGATAGCTGCGTCATAATATCAGTGAAATTGTCCATTTAAACTATAAAAAATAAACCATTCTACAAAAAGCAAAAAATGGAATATCGAAGGGTATAAAAATCTCGAGTTTAAGAAGAGAAGTCTTCTTTATATAAAATTCATTTCCAAAAAACGTGACAGTCATTAAACTTACGTTAAATCATATTTAAAAAATTTATAAACAGTTTAAAAACAGCAAAAAGTAATCAAATTTAAGGGACAGTATACTCAAGCTAACATAAGTCAAACGTGTATCTGGAAAATTATAAATTCAGAGACAAAACAGGAAAACACTATTAAAGCCCCGATGAAAATATTAATTACTCAATAGTAACATGAATAATAAAATGACTCTATAGGTAGCAAAATCCTTAATAGCTATTTGGATAATGAAGCCTTGACCTAACAAATAATTAGTAAATCAAGGAAGTAATAAAAATCTTACTTTCATGATACTTGCATAAGCCAAACAAGAGCCAGTAAATTCTTTATATTTTTATGAAACTAGATATTAATGAAATAAAAAAATTGTTGTAAGTTAAAATCATCTCACTCTGCAGGAGGTAGATGGCCTATCAAACTATGTTTTAAGAAATGTATCCATATGTTAGCTGCACCTCTAGTGATATTTAATAACTGTCTAAAAAGATGGGGTCTTCCCCAAGCACTAAAATATCCAAAATTTAATCCCATACATAAAAAATGAAGTAAAATCTTGCAAGTAATGATCGACAAATATCATTCTACCTGGCTGTTTCAAAAATATTGGAAAGAATTGTTTATAACTGATTGATAAGCTTTTTGGAAAAGCACAACATTCTAACAGAAAGACAAAATGGGTTCAGAAAGGAAAATATACTGGTGATACAATTAGAAGATTTCTATTAAACTAAAACTAGTGAAATGGATTCAAATATTGATACTCTGGGTATTATTCTGTGATCTACCAAAGCGTTGACTGTGTTGATCACAATTTATACTCCCATTCTAAATTAGAATATTATGGAGTACGTTGTGCTGCGCTAAAATTATTAAAATCATACCTAACAACCGCGAGACAATATGTAGAAATAATAGCAATGAAAATAATAAAATTTCAATACCATTTCGGACTCTGAGAGAAGAAATTATAGGGTGTTACCACAAGGGTCAATTCTTTGGCCCCTTTATTTTTCATTGTCTTTATCAATGATCTAACTGAAAGTTATAGAGATGCTGGAACTTTTGCTGGACGATTTTTCCACAGCATAAAGGCGATGAACGAAAAGCTCTTCGGATAAATCAGAAGAAAAGACTAAATCGAAATCAAATGGGTGGGTTACAGCTAACAAACTATTTTAAACTTCCACAAAAACAAACTATATCCAATTCCACTCAATTCAGAAGATTAAATCTTAAATAAAAACTTTACCTAAACTAATTTTTCAAGATAATTCAAATATAACACAAGTTTCATCAAATGTATTTTCTAGGCTAACAAAAAAATGACCCAAACATCTAACATGGCCCGATTGCATATCAAGAACATTAATACCAAAACTTAATTCGTCGGTTATGCTATGTAAGGGACCATAAGCGATAAGTTAAACATCCCCACAGCCAAAATATGATACTATTATTATTTGAGTCATATATTAGCTTACGGAATTGAATTGGGGGTATATCGACCCACATTCATAAAGTTTGATTAACAAAAAAAAGCAACTTAGAGCCAATTGTTCCCTTGATCCCACAGAAACTGTAAACCTGTTTTTATACGCCACAAAATCCTTGTACCCCCATGTTTTTTTTCCAATGTTATACATTTTCAAATCAATATTAGTAATTAAAAAATATATACCACACCTACTCAAGTAAATGCAAATGTCCATGATCATGACCACATCGTAAAAAAAATCACCTTACAGGCTAAACTCATACATCACACAAAAATTGGACAAGTAAACTCAGACTACTTACATAAATCTCTTATAAATCATACTTCAGAATCCATTAAAAAACATTTCAAGCGATGACACGTTTCAAAACATGACTCAAAACAAATTTTAATTCTCAAAGCCCTACTATTATCTTATTGATTACTTAACTGATACATCACAGAAATTCCTGTTATCAATGATATTATTGATTAACGAATAATATAATGAAATGAACCTATTTTATACTTTTTCAATAATTATTATTATTTTACAATGTATTTACATATCTATGTCAATTTCTGATTATATTAGTATTGTAAACATTTTGTTTTTTTATGTAGCTAAAGGGAACACATACACTAAAAATTGTTGTTGTTGTTACATAAAAGTACAATTTGTCCTAATAAAAAATGAAAAATTGAAATTGAAAAATACAACTGATGCCGTAAATACAAAAAAACAACTGTATACATATTTAATTCGTTTTAACCAAACGCAGGAGATTGCTGTGATTTATGGTAGTCGCAAATAGGATTGACACAACGGTTCGTCTTAGACATATTTGTTTTGTATGAAATTGTATTATGACTTCAGTTTGGAGTGCAAAGGAGTCTACACTGTATGCATGTACGTTTTAGTATTATTGTGTGTACCTGATATAGATTATTGTTATTGATTTTAATATGTTAACAACAATTGTCCAATTTTACCGTTTTATGTGTCTGTTTGGTGAGGTGCAATATGTATGGTGTTTTATGCTTTAAAACAATGTACAATGTATTGTAATAACTTTGTATATTTAGTCAACAACTTCAACTGTTATTGATAAATTGTTGGTTGACGCAATGTAATGTGATAGATACTAATAAATGATGATGATGATGATGATGATGATGATGATGATGATGATGATGATGTTTCTCCGTTAGCACCCTGGCAGAAGTTAGATGCCGTAAGGACTTTTCTCCTCCCACGGCTTGAGTTTATAATGCGTGGGGGAGGGATGAGAAAGACTGCCTTTTATAAATTTGACCGCAAAATGAAGGCGGCCGCGAAACGGTGGCTGTCACTCCCTCGACGTGCCAGCGCAGAGGTGGTGTACATGCCCATGGCAGAGGGGGGTGCAGGCCTGTTACCAACTAATGACTCTGTAGATGTGCTGGCGGTAGCCCATCCGTTTCGGCTTCTTACGGCCAGCGATCCACTTTGTAAGGATATTGCGTGGTCCTCACTAAAGGAGGTAGTTAGGAAACGTATTGGTAGAGAACCACGGTCCACGACTGCTGCCAGTTCCTTTCGGGAAGCATGGTTGGTGATCTGGGAGGTAGAAGTAATGACTTCAGTTCCATTTGGACTAGAGCACGTAATGCTACAAGGAGGCTACAAACACGCATTGGGTGTCAGTGGGGGTACAGTGAGGCAAGAGGTGAGATAGCCATTACAATAAATATGCCAAATCGGACACCCGATAGGCATACTATACCGCCAAAGGCTCGCGGCTATTTGGCTAACCAACTAAGAAATGGTCTCCGTCACAACTATAAAGAAAGACTTCTTCGAAAGCCAGACCAGGGAAAGGTGTATAGACATTCTAGTAAATCTCAGGCTAGTAACCATTTCATGTCAACTGGGCGATTTACACGGTTCTGTGACTGGCGGTTTGTTACAAAGGCGCGATTAGATACAGTGGGGCTAAATGGTACTCGGAGGTACGGAAATGCTCCTACTAACTGTCGCCGGTGTGACTATGGCACGAAACTTACACATGCTTGAACTCGGTTCGATATCATACTGCTGCATTG
>JAMZAV010016270.1:0-10748 GCA_024449915.1 Sweltsa coloradensis | reverse complement strand
TTTGCTTGCGCTTGTCGTTCACTGAGGAGCACTTCACTATAAGAGTAAGACTTACACCACAGGTAGGCCTACACGCGCACATAACACCGTTACGCGCCACCATGCTGAACCCTCATTCAGAACTACCAATCTACAAAGTACAAATTGCCTACATCAGAAAGAATCACAGCGGCGGATACATGGAGGTCAGAGGGGGGTGCGGCCGGTGAGACGATCGCCCCCCCCCCCGCCCCGCTCCCCATGAGATTGTATTGTATTGTATTGTAGTCGTTTTTATTGCCATTGATAAATAAATACAAGTAAATATTTAATTAGGCGTTGACATTTGAGCCTGGATAGGCTAATAATTATTATATTACATAATATTTACATAAGACTAATACTATTTACTATATTTTAACATACCAACAGTGTATTTCAGATACATTTAACATAGACGTTCAACTACGTACTATATTGAAAGTTGATATAGATGTTACTAAAATAGCCATTTAATCCATATTCATATTCAGGGACTAGAAAATAGATATTTAATTAGACGTTGATATTTGACCCTGGATAGGCCTAGGCTAATCATAATATACACACTATTTTACATAAGACTATACTATGTATTATATATTTTAACTAACCTACTATGTATTTAAGATACATTTAACATATGACTTACAACAGCTATGTCCTATATTAAAAGTTGATACAAATTTTACTTAAGATCCATTTACATCCCTATTCATGTCCAAGACCTAGGAAAATTGAATATATTCCGATTTTGATTCCGTAGTCTATTATTACGATCACATGTTATGCAATTTTCTATTTTTTATGTGTTTTTAGGCCATTGAAAGTTGCAAATTCGCAAATTTTGTCGCCGCCGGCCATATAGGCCTAGGGCACTAATGGCTGGAACTTTCAAACGAAGGTCAACTTGACACCTTGACAGTGTCATATGGAAACGATCGAAAGAGCGAGGGTTCACTCCGTTCGCTACGCTCACTCGTTTAATTATAATTATTAACGCATGCGCACTTTGCGCCCCCCTCCCCCTAACCTCCTTCCCCCTTGTTTAAAAGTTGGCCCATACCAACTGAAGACATGCCAAAAATTATGGTTTATCGATAACGTAATAACCCTAGTCTCTCAACTTGCTATAGGCCTATTTAGGTATAGGCCTAGTTATGAGCAACAGTGAGCTAGGCTTGCAACTTGGAAGGCCACACGAGAGGAGACACAGATTACCATTTGTTATTGACCCCTCTTAGGCCGTTTTCACACACCGGCTCCGGTTTGTGCAGCCGTCAATGATCTTGACAAACCGGAGACCGGAATCGGCGCCGGTTTTGCCTGTGTGTGTGAAAACGGCCTAACTGTTTTTCAACGGGGGACTTAATTTACAGAGTGGTTCTGAACTCGACCAACACTTCCTGGCTCCTGTCGAAGACATCAACGACTATTCACTATTCAGTAATCATTATTTGTAAGAGAAACCCATTGGTTTGACACCATAATATTGTGGTCCGTGCCGTTGGTTCAGTGGTTAGTGTCCCTGCAACGCAGAAGGTCCCGGGTTCGAATCCTGCAGCAGGCAAATACTTTCAACTTCTGATACTGAATCTAGTCCATCAATTCTCTGATTAGAAATGTGTAGCAACGAGGTGAATAATAACTTCCAAAGTTGTTGTTTAATGATGTTGTTTACTGTGCCCGCAGGTGGAATCGTGTCAAACTTGTTTGTGATTAACTGATTATTCATATTTTAAATCCTGGTCTCTAGTTAGTTGATCGCTCGTCGATGGCGGCGGTGCCGACCAAGTTGACTTGGTCTTCTTTAAATAAAAGTTTCCACTGAATCAGTTAGGCTAGGCTATTTGTGACTTCTGGGTAGACTACACAAAATTTATTTATTTACCTGTAGGCCTACATACAATTTCTTTACACCCATGTGCTTCGTTGCTAGGTTAACGAGAACGACACCCCGTTTACATAATTTACTCACGTCCATTTAAAAAATTAAAAACCTCTGACTAAACCGGTGATTGAACTCTGGAACTTCTTCACAGGAACAGAGAGGGATAAAACCCAGAGGACCTATAAAACACACTATTATGTTATTAATGTTTCAGCTGATACAAGCGCAGTCTCCAGTGAATACTGGCACCACACTTCTTAGATACGCGAACTGTTCCTACTCCTACGTTCACGAGACGTGGTGCTGCATTGTCCCGGCTCTGACTGTGAATGAATCGAATCTTGATCTGAGGTTGAGGTTAGTTCTGATTAAGATGAGTTTGCAGCTTTCTGTTTTTTTTCCGAGTAAACTGTTTATAACACCGTTATTAAATTTCACACGAAACATTAACAAAGAATTCATCTACGATATCCATTATCCAGTAGGCCTACAAGTATTCCTAAATTAATTCATTGTTTTGCAATAAAACATTCGAGTGCCATCACCATAATTTACTCATTTTGTTCAACTTTGTGAATTTATTCCACGTGTAGGCCTACAGATTTTTTAAAATGCAAATTTGCATACCGGTGCTGGATATCCACGTTTAAATCATTGTGAATGTGCATATTAATTTGGTTTTATCGTATGGTAAACGGTTTGGTGGGAATTTATAACCATTTTTCCTATCTTAACGTCTTAATTTTTGCAAACAAGTGCGGATATCAATATAAAAGTCCTTAATTCACATTCATTTAAAATTTGGTTATGATATTACCAACCGTTCAACAGAAATCAAAAAACACCTGAGTGTGCGCATTGAATTGGGTCATGTTGGGCATTTGATGACGCCGATGCTGACACAGTTTGGCTGTGTCTGCTTTAAATGTTTAAGTCCCCTGGCACTGAAAATCAGTTGTGGCTTCTGGGTGGGTAGACTGTAGATAATGTACAATACTTTTATGTTACAATAAACGTACTAGTTACGGTCACCACATATAATCCCACAGCTGCTAATAAATAAAATACAATAAATTACAGCTATGTGCTTCGTTACTAGGTTGGCACTTTTTACCGTTTACATAATACGATCATCTTGGTACTTTTCGAAAGGAGTAGGCTACGTGCCGGTACCGGTTTCCCCTCCTCCCTTCTGTTCAAACTTCATCCTCATCTATCACCATTCACCACTGAGACTATACGGGCTATACTCCCGACTATACTCCCTGAGTGGACTTAGGTATTTTGACAATGGTCATTCGAAGATCGATTTCGTATCTTGAAGTCGATGTCGTTGATCAGTGGAAGGAGAGCTGTGTTTTTTTCATGAGCTGGTTCGAGGCTTCTACTGAGGCAACTGGTTTAAATGTGTAAACCATGTATAAAAACTAATTAAATACTAATAATACAGAACGGGTTTGATTTAAATCAGGAACTAGAGAAAATTTATTTTATTTTCATAAAAGAATCATGTGATTCACTTAAGTATAACAATTTTAATATAAAATCTATGTCAATCTATTTTATTAAATTCTAGAAAATGCCAAGGTCATATTTCGTCATTTTCGTATGTTGCGTCACCCGGACATTTGCTTGGACCTAGTTCCGGTTGATGACGCTGTGTGCTGGTCTCCGATTGGTTGTGATAACGCTACGATCGTATTTTGTATTGTTGAGTGCATTAGTTGTTGGAGAAGTGGAGTTGGAAGTTGGTCGTGTTCGTGGGCGAGTTGAGGCGATGCGTAAAACTTGGGGAGAGTGGACTAGGGAGGAACACTTGAAGGTAGGAAACGCGTGTTTAAAAATCCGCGAAAGTGATTATCGAAAAACGAACGGCGATCTGCCTAGAAGAAATACAACCGTCTGTGAAATCAACGAGAAACTGTAACCAGCCGAGGTACATTTTATAAGTCTAGCCTAGACTAGGGATACGTGAGTGAACGAACTTTTGCACGCCTTAGGCGCATATTAATAAACGACGAACGTGATAAAATACAGCATCGATAGCCAGAAAGGGTTAGAATCATTAATAGCCGAAGGGCCGAGAGTTAGTTGTGGCAGAGTCGATAAAGAAGTTTTCCCCTTTGGGGAGGTCCCCTTACTCCCAAGTCCCAAGTCAAAACGGAATCTAACGCTCTGCGCGCTGAGGGGGCTTAAATGTGAAACTAATAAAAGCATTGCACGCTAAATACGGTCAGTAGATTATCGATGTGCAGTGACGCTGAAATCAACAAATAACAGACGAAACGTCAAACTTCAATTTTATTCAATCATATTAGCCCTGGGCCCTAGTCTTTTAAAAATTGGTGATATAGATAATGTTCATGTGTATTTTGATGATTTTATCATTGGAGCCAGTAATGAGGAAGAACATGACTTAATCATGAAAAAGGTAACAGAAAGGGCTAGAAAATATAACGTTAAGTTAACCGTGAAAAACTACAGTATAAAGTCAAAGAAGTTAAGTATGTAGGGTTCATATTTAATGAACATGGAGTAAAAACCCGATCCTTTGCAAGTTGAAACAATTGTGAAACTAAGTGAGCCAACAGCAAGCAAGAACTATTAAAATTCTTAGGATGATTAACTATTTGTCTAGGTTCATACCAAACGTATCTGAGTAAGTAGTCCACTTAGAAATCTCACTAAAAAGAATGTTTTGTGGCTATGGGGTCCTGAACATTCGAAAGCATTCAATGTGCTAAAGGATAAATTGTCAAAAGCACCAACGTTAAGGTTGTTTGATTCTAAACTGCCAATAGTAATACAAGCTGATGCCTCACAAAATGGGCTAGGAGCTTGTCTTCTACACTAGGGAAACGCCAAAGTCGTTGTTAGACGAGTGAGTGATCCATGTGTTTAGTACCCGGTAACATTTCTTTTCTTCCCCTTACCTTAGGCCTCCCTATAGCCTATCATAGGCTACAGTGGAGCATTTTGGCCTAAAACTATGGCCTAAACTTTTACAACAACTCCCGGACCAACAATCTACCCATTAAGCAAGACCCGGCAGTCACACGGAATCTTCAGTTGAGACTGCAACAACAGCAACCTCCGGCACAGTGATTTCCACCAATACCCTATTATTATACGAATATATTATCAAACTTAAATGCAAATGTTCCCGGGTACCACCACATGACTCGCTCACTCGTCTAACTACGACTTTGGCGTTTCCCTAGTCTATAGTTGGCTAAAGCGCCCTTGTAGCCGAAATGTGGAAGACGTATAGGTTCAATCCCCTGGTCGGGAAAGATTTTGTAATTTCTAGATTGTATTTCAAAAATAATTAAACTTGTTTTGAAATGCATATAACGCAGTGTAGTCCACTCATCTGTGGCAATAGGGCCTACTATGGGAACATACCCCGTACGAAATACGTGAAAATTTTTGCAATTTTTACTAAATTTCTACAAAAGGGGTTTTGGGGGTACCTTGACGTCCAACCTTGGGACGGGAACCTTCCCTGGGCACGGCATTTCAGGGCCAGGCGAAAAACAAACAAAAATATTTTTTAAAAATCTAAAACATTGTCTTTTAAAAAAAATTTTAAACCCATTGGAAGTCTATTTTTCATTTTTATCATTTCTTGAGGTTTAAACGCAATGAACCCTTGCTAAAATTTTGTTAGCTTTCTCAAAAAAACTCGTCCCGGATGTCTTTTTAAAAATTTCGGGCCCAATCTGTTCAGCGATTCGGCTGTTTTTTAAAACGTACCCACACACCACACCCACACGCACGCACCACGCAAAAAAAACAATTAGGGCCGTTTAAGCCCGAAAAAAATCACTACTTCGCAAAACGCTCACTCGTTAAAAAATTGTAAACCAGTGTCTTTTGGTATCAAAAAGTTTGACAGATGTCAAAACTTTTTTCCTAAAAAAATAAAAAAAGGAATTCTTTGCAATTGCTTTCCCTTTTGACAATTTTCTTTAAATTGGGTATGGAAAACAAGTTACATTTGAAAGCCCACCAAAAACCCTATTGTGTTGATCTTTCCCAAAAGGGACGTCATAAGATAACCCCCCCGGGGTTTCCCAAAGATTAAAATTAGTTTTCTTAAGTTAAGTTAATTTTGGGTATCTACCGGGAAAAAAGATGATCATTGCCGATCAAAATTATCCCCTTTTCTTTTTTGCCTAAAAATAAAAAATGAAATTTAATTGATGATTATATATTGACTTTGGTTCATAGTCTAGAACGGAAGTAGCTATGAGGGGAAACAGGATAGCCATTTTTCCAAAAAGAAAACAGAAAATGATGCTAGTTTAAATAAACAAGTCAAGTTTTTCTTTGAGGGGGAGGGCCAAATTTTCAAACCCTAGAAGTTAGAAAAAATGTAAAATTATGGGGGGGAAACAGAGATGATTTCATTTTAAATTTAAAAAAGGGGGGAATGCTTTTATGAACAATAAAATATTGGGTACCTAAAAATTTTTAAGGTTAGAAATGATGAAAAAAAAGCACATAAACCCCTCTTTTTGGCTTGAGAAAACCAAAAGTAGGTTAAGACAATTTTTCTTTTGGCCTCCCTTTTTAGCATTGAGAGATAACTACATGAAAAATGAAAAGAAATGTAAAAACATTTAAGAGGCAAATGTTAAAGAAAAGCCCATACCTCAGGAAGTTCCCAATCTACCCGGTTGGGGGGAAAAAAAGTTTGTGCCTTTATTTTTTTAAAAAGGGGAAAAAAAGGTTATTTTGCTTTGATGGATTTTTCCCCAAAATGGTTGGATATAGTTAAATTAAAAAAAACCTCAAGTGAAATCATTAGAAAATTGAAAAAAATTTTCAGTTTTACAGGGCCCCCCCCTCAAAATTTAATTGAAAAAAAAAATAAAAGAGGTTTTCAAGAAATTTGGTTTTTTTGAAATCGTGACCTTCCCAAACCCCTTATACCCCAAGGGCAAAGGGTTGCCGGGGGAAGGCTTGGGTTTTAGCAAAAAACAATCCTCCCAAAAAGGGCCGATCATACAAAAACTGACTTGTACACTGCTCTTTTTGGGGTATCGAAACTTTTCCTTTTTTTAGGAAGAAGGTTTTTCCTACTCCCAAAAATTTTAAAGTCAAGAATGAAACCCCAAAAATAAATACATATTGAAAATCTTTATTGATTCCACAAAAACCCTAAAAGTCAAACCTGTGTTAATAAGTAAACAAATTTAAAAATTTTGCCCCGTCTTTAAAACCCCAAACATCCTAACCTTTAAAAACCCCTTTACAGTTTTGAAACAATAAATTTCAGAAATTTGTTTAAAACTAAAATGGCGAATTTTGTTGCAAAGAGCTTTTTAAGTGACATCAAAAATAAAAACTAGGAAAAATTTTGTGATTGACTGAGCCACCGACGTCGAAAAGAGACGGGTGAGGTCAGAACCCGGGGGGGATAAAAGTTGTCGTGGTTTTAAAAAAAACGTATGACAGTTTAAACCCTGTGAAAGGGATTGGAGAAATTTTTTGTTGGAAGGAATGCTGAAAATGGGCAATTTTTGGAAAAAAATTAAAACGCACATTCCCGGGGTTTGGGTTTAAAACCGAATGATAAATTATCGTAGTTTTTTCACCGGCTCCCAACATTTTAAAATTTACAGTTGAACTCAAGAGGAATCACAGTCGGGGTACGAAACTCAAGACAAAGGGTCGGGCGGTTACAAGACTACGGGCGCTACCCAAAAACCACAAGTTAATGAAAACCCACACGTCGGACTTTTTCGAATTTTATAGGGTTTCGGGGGGAGCCATGATCAAATTTTGATGAGTAATTTTTTAAAATTAAGTTTTTTACCAATTTATTTCCATAAACTTCCGGAAAAAAATTTTAAATGTTGTCCCCTCAGACCAAGAAAATAAACTTAAATGGGTATCCGATTTTCTTTTGGGGGTCCCGTTAAATGATAGGTAGGGGTTTTAACTTATTCCTTGTCCCAAAGAAGGGAAAAAAAAATTCCCTTTGTGTTTTATTTCAATATAGCCCCTTTTTTTTGGTTTGACTTATTAACCGTTTTATTGGGCTGTTTTAAAAGTCAAAACCTAGATCTAGTAAAAAATTTTAAGTTGTATTTTGAATGTTTGGCTTCGCTGTTGTACTATTTTTCAATTTTTTTGGGGCTTGGGGAGTTATAAAGGGGGGGGTTTTGAACTAGTTTGGCACCCTTTTGACTTGAGTAAAAGGTTAAAGGCCCCAGGTAAGGGGTTTTAAAAATTTAAGTTTGAGTTTTTAGCCTTTATCAGTTGTTTTAAATTTTTAATTTTAAAATTTTTTCTTCTAAGTGAGATTTAAAATCGTGTTTTCCTTTTAAATTTGGCCCTCCATCGCCGAGTATGTTTTTTTGAAATTTTCAAATTGTATTTTCCGGAGTACAGCTATTTTTGTGAAAATATCCACCCAGAGCTATCGATTACCTGAGGGGCCCCTAGGTTTTGTTGTGTTTTCATTTTTGGGGAACCAAGTGGAAGGCTTTTTCGGGTTATTACAATCGTCCCGGGGTAAGAGGGGTTGTGGGGTGTTTTTCTTTTTTGTACGTGTTTTTGGGGTGGGGGGCAGTTTTTCACATTTTACGTAGTCCAAAAAAGATTGGGCTTTATAATTTGAATTTTGTGGGGAAAAAAGGGCCCAGGTTGAGCTAAATAGGGAGAAAACAAAATATCAGGTTTTTTCAAAAACAGAAAGGAGACAGTGAAAGCAGGCTTGAGCGGTTTCAAACCACGAGAAGGAGTGGAGGGGGTTTGTTTTTTGAGATCTCAGTCCACCCCCCGTTGTGAAGTGTTTGGGGGGTAGGGGGAGAAATCAACCGGGTTATAATGAGTTTAGAAGAGGAAGAGTTTTTGGGAATGAAGGGAGAGTGTCAACCAAAGATAGTAGGATAGCGATCCATAGTTTAGGGAAACAAGATATGTGGATCAAATCATGAAAAATCTCTGCAAAAGGATATGATTACTTTGCCGGTTAGGAAGACGGTCACTTTTACTACGAGGAAGGGAAAATTGTTTGGGGGTGGGGGGAATGCGACATTTTTGAAAACTAAACTACCAATCGGAGAGCGAATTTTAAAGCAGCTGCGTCAACAGTCTAGCAACAGGGGGGTTTTAAGGTCCCCCAGGAAAAGCAGATTGCGTCTGCCAATCAAGTAGTAGTAATATGAGATTAGAGAAAAGATGCGATTTTTGAAGGCTGATAAAAAAGAGTCGGCGAGTCAGAGGGAATGCCCATAAAAAAGAGTTGGCGAGTCAGTTTTGGGGGCCAATTTAAAAAGGAATTGGCCCAAACAATAAATGATATTAAAATTGAAATGAAGGAGGATAATCAAAATAAAAAGGATTTTTTTTTTTTAAAAAATTTTAAAAAAGGAGGGAAAAAAAATTCTTTTTTTTTTTTGGACAAGGAAAGGGGGAAAAAATTTGTTTTTCACCAAGGAAAAAATAGATTCTTTTGACTACCCTTTTTTAAATTTTTTTGGGAAACAACCCGTTAAAAAAATTAAAAAGGGTTTTTTAAATATAGGTCCAAAATGTAAAATTGGACTATTTATAAAGTTTGTCAAATTTTGGAAACGTCTGAGATTTTCTTTGGCCTTGAGAAAGGCGGTCCTTTTACTAGGAGGAAGGAAGTTTAGGGGGGGGAATCCATGTTTAGAAGGAAACTCTGAAATGGGACAATTTAAATGGCGCTGGAACCAGGCCCAGGGAAAAGGTGCGGGAAGGAGTTCCTCCATAAGGGTGGCTGTGGGGTGTCATTTTGAACTGATAAATAAGGTGGCCTGACCCCTTGTCGAAAGGGGGCGTCTTTGGCCAATTTGGCCGTAAATTGTTTATTCAATGAGAGGTTCTTTGGGTCTATTGCGCTGGTAATTGAACAAAAACCCGGGAGTGTAGAGAAATGAAGGGGAACCGGGGACTTGATGTCGAGCGAATTGAAGGGTAAAGGCACACAAGGGGTTAATTTAGGCCGGGTTTGGGCCAAAAGGCACCTGGTAAGCAAAATAGTACCGGACCCCTTGTGTCCCCCCAAACCCTTCAGAGCATGGGGAAAATGTGTACTTGGCGGGTTAACTAAAAAAGGGTTTAATCCCAGTGGGCAATGTTTTGGTGTCTTTGGGGTTGGGGAAAGGGAAAAATTGTCCGTGATGATACCAAAAAAATTGTTGTTTGGGTTTGGCGTCCGGGGACCTTGGGAAATTTTGTTAGGGAAGGAGGCCGAGGAGAATTACCCGTTATTTATGTTGCTCCGAATATAAAAAATTATGAACCAGGTGGATAAAACTTTCTTTTTGTTTTGAAAACTTTGTTCCCACTCTTAAAAATTTTGGGAAATTTGGTGTTGGTTTTAAAAAGGGTTTTTAGATTTTTAATGAGTCGAGGGCAAAATTTTTCCCCCTAAAGGCCCCCCGAAAACAAAATATAAATAAAAAAAATTTTTGGTGATAGGGGGGGTAACAGGGAAAGACGAAAGCTGGAATGTAAAAGTTAAATGAGGTGGGGTATTACCGGCGTGAAAGGATCTGTGTTGGGGAGTAGGGTTTTTATTCCTAAAGGTGCATAAAAACAAAAGAACAAGGCATTTATTGTTTTTGTGGGGAAATTTTTGGAAAAAATGGCACTAGAAGTGTTTAAAGGTGAAAAGTTTTTTGTACCCCTGTTGTTTTTTACGTTGGCAGGCGGGGGGTTTAGTTCGGGGGTTTTGGGAACGTATCTTTTACCCCAGAGGTCCAAAACAACAAAAAAAAGGTTTTTTCCAAAATTTTAAATTTGCCTACCATTTTGTAAAGTGTTTTTGATTATTGTTTTAAAAAGGAAAAAGTTG
>JAMZAV010016269.1:0-10673 GCA_024449915.1 Sweltsa coloradensis | reverse complement strand
CCCCCTTTTTAGGTATGTTATCACTTATCAGTATTTGAAGAGGTTGAAAACGTTAAATTATGCTGACAGATTCTCCTAATAGTGAGAACAGTAGATCCATCGCTTCCAAATACAAGTGACCTCAATTAGGCGCCCGGTGCCCATGTCGCGCGTCGCGTCTCCTCAATGAGCGAGTCTTCTGAAGTGAACATGGTTATTTTATTTCATTTCCAAGAAAAATAACAATAGGCCTACTGGTAGGCCTACTGACCCTACCTTCAAAAGGCAAAAGGGGAAAATGAAAGACAAGCATCGAATCCATCTAAAACCCCTTTTTTTTAATATTTAATAGGATGAATAGAAAAGTGTCCAGACCTGTGTGCTAATACCTCAAACAACTCTATTCACTAATGCCACAAGCAAAAATTCTCCGTAACAGACAAAAATATTAATCATCCTTCTTTAGAAACTCTCTTCCCGTTTTAGAAGGTCCGTGCAGTTTGGAGCGACCAGTACAGTACAACAAGGGTTAGTAAGTGGCTACTTTGCTGAAGAAAAGACATGATTGACAGTTAATGATATTCAACAATACCAACTACTTCCTTTGAACTAGCATTTTACGGGTGGTTCAGGAGGCCTTCTTGATATGAATTCAAGTAGGCCTATAGGTGGTAGGGCCTAGATTTGAACCCATTTCAGAGCCATCGACTAGTGCTAGGGTAGTGCATAGACTGTTGGGGCATAAACCTAAGGAAATAAAGGACGATGCACAATAGCCCAGTAACGAAGCTCGGCATAGGGCCTCTGGTAGGCCTAACGGTAATTGGTATCATTGGATAGGCCTATGATTTAACATTGCCCAGTAGGCCAGCCTACCGCCCAACCCAACTATAACAGTAACGGCAAGATATTGCATTGCCGGGATATTATAGAGCGTCCCTAAGCTTAAGCTCTACAATAGCACGGGCTTAGGTAGGTATAGGGAGGGCCTTAGTAGGCCTAGGCTAGGCCCTAGCTAGGCCTAGGCCTAGCCTATTACGATATAAAAATCATCTGGGCAGAGCTGCTATAATCAAGCAATTTAAATGTACCCCTTAGGGGTCAGACGACTGACCGTAGGCTTATCTATTTTTGTGCTATTTTTAGCAGTCCCTCTACGGAGCTGTCGTGAAAGAGCTTTGTTGCCTGAACAGCCAGGTCTCGTTCTAGCTTGGAAATCAGCATTTTAACCATTCTAGGAAGAATATAACGACTGAAAAGGATATTTATGGGTGTAGACTAGTTATTTAAATGTAATATTAATGAAGAGAAGTAGTTTGTATCAGATATTACCGTAATATCACGGAAAATCTCGAGCCCCATGACGCTAAAACGTGTTTCATTAGTGAGGTTTAAAGGGGACATCTCGATTGTTCTCCTTGGCGTAACGTGGCCTGCGGGTTGTGGCTTCGGCCAGCTGTAAGTCTTTGATTTTATATTTATTTATTTTATTTATTTAATTAATTATTTAACGTTTATCCTATTCAGTCAAAGAAACTGATTTACAAAGGAGGACAACTAAATAAATCTTTTTATACAAACCTAAAGTAAATAGTAATATTACAACAATGCATTAAAACACAAAAAATTGTAACAAATTAAAAAAGATTATTTAAAAATTGCAATTAATTAATGAATCAAATATAAAAAAGTTGTGGGAAAAAAAGAAAAAAGAAAGAAAAGACAAGAAAGAAGTGAAAAAAAAGAAAAAAAAAACACTACGTCCAAACACGTTTTAGTGTCCAGGAAGTTTTAGAAGCTGAAATAAACTTATATCGTGTCGTAGTGTCTTAAACTAAAGCCTTCAAATTCCAACTCGACACCTTCTCGCGGTTTGGCCCGTGAATAGGGGAGTTTCACTCCCTGGAAAACTAATGGCGAGCTCTGGGTCGTCGTCGGGGAACCCCTTCCCCTTTTGACTACCTCCCCGACGGCGACGACAAAGACAACCACGGACGGATGATGACACAGAGGGAGACGACCACGACGTGGGGCAACCCTGCCCTCCCCATATGCTTGTGGCTGGTTCTGACCACCCACAGGCCTGTCCACCCCTTGTCCCCCCGGGGTCATCCCTGACGTCCACCCTTCGTCTCGTTTAAACCAAGTTGCATAAATATGAGACGTAAAGCAATATCCTATCCTACCCTTTAAAAACTTAATCATCATATTGTATCTGTATTATTATCTGGGGATAGGCCAACGTATCTACGTATATCTTTTATTTTACTTTTACGAACTTTTGTTACACCTACAGTTTAGGCCTTGCTCAGTTATTTTTTTGTACGTTCACTACCTAGATTTTAATATTTTCATTCACTATTCCTCTTTACAGAGAATTGTGTTAATACTTAGTATTTTTTGTCCAAAAAACAAATAAACTAGGAAAACGCTTAAGTCCCGCCGCGTTGTTGGATGAGCGTAATTGGTGCATTGAGCTGCCATGTGTTATGAGGATTTTCTGTTGTTCTGTGACAAAATTATTACAAAGTCGAATAATTTTTTTAAACTAGGAAAACGCTCAAGTCCCGCCGCGTTGATGGATGAGCGTTTTTAAGTTTTTTGTTTCGTGGGACCACTTTACCTTTGCAAGTGCTTTGTGGGAAAGCATTGTAGGTGATTGTTGTCGAGTTTCAAATGTTACTTTTTTAAAGGTTATTATAAACCTCAAAAAACTCATATCAAACCTTTCTTCTATGGATTCTGGTAACTTTTCAAAATTTTTCTTTAAAAGGTACTACATCACCCTAACCTTAATGTTCATGTGAAATATGAAAGTTGTAGCCCCACCCGTTTGGTCAGAATCGGCCCAAATGTCACGAAAAATCGCACTAAAAAATCGAAAAAAAAACGTAAAAGTACGTTTTTTTTTATGGGTTCTGGTTAACTTTTTCAACTTTTTTCACAAGGCACTACATCACCATAACCTTAAGTCCATGTAAAATATGAACTTTGTAGCCCCACCGGTTTGGTCAGAATCGGCCCAAATGTCACGAAAATATCGCACTAAAAATCGAAAAAAAAACGTAAAAGTGCGATATTCATGAGAAATATTTCTTCGATTGTACCCAAAAAACGTGGCACGTCTAAGTTAGGAGATTTCGAAGGTCCCCTTCAATTTTCATCAAGATCGCTTATGGCCGTTTTTCCCGGAAAACGTGCGAACAAACAGACAAAAAAAACAAAAAAAAAAAAACAAACAAACACACAAAAAAACAAACCGAGCTAAATTTTTGAGGGGTCAGTGGAAAATTTAAGTTTTCGCTTCGCTCGCTACGCTCGCTACGCTCATCCAATAAATTAAACTAGGAAAACGCTAAAGTCTCGCCGCGTTGATGGATGAGCGTTTTTGTAAGTTTTTAGTTTGCGTGGGACCACTTTTCCTTTGCAAGTGCTTTGTGAATGCATTGTAGGTGATTGTTGTCGAGTTTCAAATGTTACTTGTTAATGGTTATTATAAACCTCAAAAAAACTCATATCAAAACCTTTATTCTATGAATTCTGGCTCACTTTTTCAAATTTTTCTTTCAAAAGGTACTACATCACCATAACCTCAATGTTCATGTGAAATATGAATGTTGTAGCCTTACCCGTTTGGTCAGAATCGGCCCAAATGTCACGAAAATATCGCACTAAAAATCGAAAAAAAAATGGTAAACGTACGTTTATTTTATAGGTTCTGGTTACCTTTTTCAACTTTTTTTTCACAAGGTACTACATCACCATAACCTTAATGTCCATGTAAAATATGAACTTTGTAGCCCCACCCGTTTGGTCAGAATCGGCCCAAATGTCACGAAAATATCGCACTAAAAATCGAAAAAAATCGTAAAAGTACTATATTCATGAGAAATATTTCTCCGATTGAACCCAAAAACGTGGCACGTCTAAGTTCAGAGATTTCGAAGGTCCTGTCAAATTTTCATCAAGATCGCTTATGCCGTTTGCCCGGAATCGTGCGAACAAACAGACAAAAAAACAAACAAAAAAAAACAAAACAAACACAAAAAAAACATTGGAGCTAAATTTTTTGAGGGGTCAGTGAAATTGAAGTTTCGCTTCGCTCGCTTCGCCTCGCTTCGCTCGCTTCGCTCGCTACGCTCATCCAATTAAAATAAAAAATTGACTTTATTTTTTAATTTTTTTTATGAATCGTTATTTTTAAAAAAGGAAAAAAATCGTAAAATTGCGATTTTCATAAGAAATAATTATTCGATTGCGCTCAAATTTTACAAGATATATTAATTTATAAAATTAAGGTTCTGTGAAAAATTCATTACAATAGGATAAAGCATGTAGGTGTTATAAGTCAAAGGCTTGTTTAAAAAAAGAAAAAACATGTACAATTTCGATTTTCATGAGAAAATAATTTTTCGATTGCGCTCAAATTTCACACGAATATCTTAATTTATCAAATAAAGGTTTTGTGAAAAAATCATTAAAATCGAATTAAGCATGTAGGTGTTATAAGTCGAAGAAAATATTTTAAAAATTGAAAAAATTCGTAAAATGGCGATTTTCATGAGAAAAAAAATTCTCCGATTGCGCTCAAAAACGTGGCAGTTCTAAGTTCAGAGATTTCGAAGGTCTCCATAAAATTTCATCGCAATCGGAGTATCGGTTTAGCCGGAATCGTGTTAACAAACAGACAAAAATACAGAAAGAAAGAAAGAAAGAAGAAAAAAAAAAAAAAAACATTCCGGATTTTTTTTCTCCAGTGTAGTGAAATGGAATCTTCGCTTCGCTCGCTACGCTCGCTACGCTCATCCAACTACTTGCTACTATACACCCAATCAAAGGGCCGACAACATGAAAATAGCCTGTCATGAAAATATAAACTAGGAAAACGCTTAAGTCCGCCGCGTTGTTGTTGAGCGTATATGGTGCATTGAGCTGCCATGTGTTACGCGGATTTTCTGTTGTTCTGTGAAAAATTCATTACTTAGTCGAAGATTTTTTTTAATTTAATTAAATTAAATAAAAAATTAACTTAATTTTTTTAATTAAACTAAATAAAATAAAAAATTAACTTAATTTTTTAATTAATCGTAATTTTTTAAAAAGAAAAAAAATCGTAAAATTGCAATTTTCATAAGAAATAATTTTTCGATTGCGCTCAAATTTCACACGAATATCTAAATTCATATAATTAAAGTTCTGTGAAAAAATCATTACAATCGGATAAAACATGTGGGTGTAAGTCGAAGAAATTTTATAAAAATAAAAAAAATCGTAAAATTGCTTTTTTATGAGAAAAAATTTCCCGATTGCGCTCAAAAACGTGGCAGTTCTAAGTTCAGAGATTTTCGAAGGCCTCCATAAAAATTTCATCGCAATCGGAGTATCGGTTTAGCCGGAATCGTTTAAAAAAACACACAAAAAAACAAAAAAAAAAAAAAAAAAGAAAGAAAGAAAAAAAAAAAACATTCCGGATTTTTTTCTCCAGTGTAGTGAAATGGAATCTTCGCTTCGCTCGCTACGCTCGCTACGCTCATCCAATTAACTTCTACTACAACATTTCAATATATTGACTATATAGTATGAAAAATTCCGTTTCCCATACTTTTGTCGCCATCTGATAATTATGTTTCTTTAATTTAGCAAATGGCCCGCACAAAAGTCTTTATGATTTTGTGGGCTTCTCCAACTTTATATGAAATATAGTTCATGTAGGCCTACCTACCACTGTTTGTGTAAATTATACTAGGAAAACGCTTAAGTCCCGCCGCGTTGTTGGATGAGCGTATATGGTGCATTGAGATGCCATGTGTTACGCGGATTTTCTGTTGTTCTGTGAAAAAATCATTACTTAATCGAAGATTTTTTTTAAATTAAATTAAATTAAATAAAAAATTAACTTATTTTTTATAATTAAATAAAATAAAATAAAAAATTAACTTAATTTTTTTAATTAATCGTAATTTTTTAAAAAGAAAAAATCGTAAAATTGCAATTTGTATAAGAAATAATTATTCGATTGCGCTCAAATTTAACACGAATATATTAATTCACGAAATTAAGGTTCTGTGAAAAAATCATTACAATAAGATAAAGCATGTAGGTGTTATAAGTCAAAGAATTGTTTTAGAAAAGAAAAAACCCGTAAAATTTTGATTTTCATGAGAAATAATGTTTCGATTACGCTCAAATTTCACACAAATATCTTAATTCAAAAAATTTAAAGGTTCTGTAAAAAAATCATTACAATCGGATAAAGCATGTAGGTGTTATAAGTCGAAGAAATTTTTTAAAAATCGAAAAAAATCGTTAAAATTGCGTTTTTCATGAGAAAAAATTTCCCGATTGCGCTCAAAAAACGTGGCAGTTCTAAGTTCAGAGATTTCGAAGGTCTCCATAAAATTTCATCGCAATCGGAGTATCGGTTTAGCCGGAATCGTGTTAACAAACACACAAAAATACAGAAAGAAAGAAAAAAAAAAAAAAAAAAAAAACATTCCGGATTTTTTTCTCCAGTGTAGTGAAATGGAATCTTCGCTTCGCTCGCTACGCTCGCTACGCTCATCCAACTATCTATTTGTTTGAGAATAAATATATCTGAAATCTGAATCGAGTCACGGGCCAAAGTATCGGAAAAGTGATTTTATGTAGGGGTTAATTTTTATTTATGATTAAAAAAAATACAAAAGAAAAAACATAATTATTATTCGCCTCTATAAATCTACGAATACACCCGACAATATATAATATGGGTTTAAAACTGCAAGAAAAAATTGTCGTAAAGGGATCGAACGCCAAGTCATTAAAGATAGTTATTTAAATACCTGTTTACATGAATCCCTATATATCCCATTCGAATTAATATTTTCAAAACCATTTCTATTGAATCACAACAATTTGTGGTTAGATGACTATGATTAGTTATCTCACATATCATCCCATAACAGATATGGGCTTCTGAATAAACAGAATAAAATATTTTTTCCAGTATTTTCTCCGAACTTTTAGCTTTGACCCGTTTTTGTATTGTTTTTTGGGGTTCAGTAAAAAAAACAATGTACATTGTATTTATCAGGTAAAAGAAAGAAACATGTTGATCACATTTGAGGAACATGAGCGAGAGCGTTAGAAAGATTATATTTATAGAAAAACATTTAAGGCACATATTGTAAAAGTCATGTGTAATAAGAACATAATAACACAAACTATATTTAAAGATTATAGCTGTAAAGCTCAGTTCTTAATTTTATCGACACCGCTAATCCCTCAAAGAAACTAAATTTACAAAGAGGCCGACTCACGTACCAATTATACCTTCGTCACAATGTTGGACCTACCACTTCGTTATAGCTAGGCGGATTAGTCTAACAATTGGGTTTTGGGGTAGAGGGCTGAATTTTGGATTGTATACTAAGAACAAAATTACAAGAAAATTGCCTCGAGGAGCCATGAAAAAATCCATCCGGTTAAGGGGGTGGAAGGGAGTGAAACAATGGCATTTTTCAAATATTCGAAAATTCGAAAATCAAATTTAAATTTGATCCTAAAAATTACAAAATTATTACATATTGTAGATAAAAGTCAAATTTTAAAAAAAAAAAAAAATATATCACCATAAATGTTATCTATCCAGATTTGCACCCTTTGTCTTTTTTTCAAAAATTTTAAACCCACTGTGCTGGGAGGATTAGCCTACCAGTTACGGGCTAAGTGATAGAGCCGTGAATTTTGTCTAAAACACTCAGAAGAATTATCTAAAAAAATTGGCCCGAGGAGCCTAAAAAAAGTTGCTTGCTTATAGGCGAAAGGGGGGGTGTACTAAAAAGGGTTGATAAAAACTAAAATAAAGAAATCCGTATTCAAATATTATATTTAGAACGCCATATTAATGTGTATTGAAGATTAAGGTCAAAATTTTAATTTAAAAAATTAAAATTTCACCATGTTATTAAATCTGATCAGATTATGCGCCCTTTTCCCATTTTCATAAATTTCCTCAATATTACGAAAGTGTATCGTGCGACCACTCTTTTTTTTCTCCTAATATTACGAATAGGACGAAAACAAGATTTTGTGATGCTTTGGGTACATTTTACTCAATGGACTTTGATCCCTTTTTAAACAAATTCAATCAATTTAACGAAAGTGTATCGTGTGACCACTCGTTTTGTTCAAAATTTTGCCAATAATAAGAACAAGGATTAAAAAAGTTTTTTAACTCCTTAGGTGCAGTTTCACTCAATGGACTTTGACCCCATTTTCTAAAGTTTACTCAATATTAACGAAAGTCTATCATGTGATGACTCGTTTTGTCTCAAACTATCCTAATAATACGAATAAGGACGAAAATAAGATTTTGTCATTCCTTTGGTACATTTTCACTGAATGGACTTTGATGCTATTTTGACAAATTTACTCAATATTAACGAAAGTATATCTTGTGATCACTCGTTTAGTTCAAAATTAATATTTAAAAAATAAAATAATATACTTTCGTTAATATTGAGTAAATTTGTGAAAATAGCATCAAAGTCCATTCAGTGAAAATGTACCAAAGGAATGACAAAAATCTTGTTTCGTCCTTATTCGTATTATTAGGATAGTTTGAGCAAAAAGAGTCATCACATGATAGACTTTCGTTAATAAATTTAGTAAACTTTGAAAATGGGGTCAAAGTCCATTGAGTGAAACTGCACCTAAGGAGTTAAAAAACTTTTTTTGATCCTTGTTCCTATTATTGGATAATTTTGAACAAAACGAGTGGTCACACGATACACTTTCGTTAAAATTGATTGAATTTGTTAAAATGGGATCAAAATCCATGAGTAAAAAATGTACCCAAAGCAACACAAAATCTTGTTTTCGTCCTAATTCGTAATATTACTAGAATTTGTGACAAAAAGAGTTTGGGGCGCACGCAAACACTTTCGTAATATTGAGGAAATTTATGAAAATGGGAAAAGGACGCATAATCTGATCAGATTTACATATATGGTGAAATTTTAATTTTTTAAATGAAAGTTTAGACCTTAATCTACAATACACATTAAAATGGCGTTCTAAATATAACATTTGAATACTGATTTCTTTATTTTAGTTTTATCAACCCCTTTTAGTACACCCCCCCCTTTCTCCTATAAGAAAGCAACTTTTTTTAGGGCTCCTCGGGCCAATTTTTTGAGATCATTCTTCTGAGTGTTTAAGACAAAATTCACGGCTCTATCACTTAAACCCCTAACTGGTAGGCTAACCCCTCCCAGCACAGTGGGTAAATTTGTGAAAAAAAGACAAAGGGTGCAAATCTGGCTAGATATACATTTATGGTGATATATATTTTTAAATAAAATTGGACTTTTATCTACAATATGTAATAATTTTGTAATCTAAGGATCAAATTTAGTTGTTTTTCGATTTTTTGAATATTTGAAAAATGCCATTGTTTCACCCCTTCCACCCCCTTTACCGGATGGATTTTTTCATGGCTTCCTCGAGGAAATTTTTCTGTAATATTGTTCTGAGTATACAATCCAAATTCAGCCCTCTACCACCAAAACCCCTAATTGTTTTGTATTTTCCTTTAATCCGCTTGACTATTAAGCGTGCCTAGATTTTGCCAAATAAAAATTTTTTCAAACACGACACTTTTAAAAATTGATTTTTATTGTGTGAAAGGAGGGGGGCCCTCCTTATCGACAACGCTGACCGAAGTCTGTGACGGCGGTCGAGAGGAATCAAGGGTTGACAGTCTACAAGACTATTTTTATTCCGCTTGAATGAAGAACGGCGAAATAGGCAAAGTCCATAAAATGAAGAACGCCACAATACCTAGTTAAAAGATCATCCCAGATCCGTGGCAACCCCCTCAACAAAGTCATCAATTCTATAAAACGGTTAGATTAATAAATACAGTTTCAATTAAATAAATAAAAACTGTATTTATAGTCTACCCCCTAAGTCACAAAACTGATTTTCAGTGGGGGACAATAAACCAAAGCGACAAGCCAACCCTGTAGGCCCCCACGCATTCGACGAGTGAGCGATAACCACCAAAGATCATTTTTTAAAATAGGAAATACTAAAGCAATCAGTGGTATGGGACAGTGCGAACACCCGCGGATCAACGCCAGAAACAATTAAGGGCCGATTCAGAACAACTTTAAATTTATTATGTGCCTCGTTGCTAGGACGGCTCCAAAGTCCCCCGTTTACAAATTCCTAAGACAAGAACTGATGGACTTAAGTCCAAATCACGTTTAACGTTAACGTTAACTCTACTTCTAAAAAGCTACTTTTTCTCTTTTACTTTTTCTTTTCACTTCCAGGTAAAGTAACTAGCCGAAATAATCCCAAAAAATAGTTTTTTTTCGTTTTTTTTAAAAGATTTTTTTTCCAAAGATCAATTATGAATATGGGTTATTTTCACTCACACTTCTCACACAGACACCGCACTGCAGCCACAAGTTTAACAAAAATCACGGAATCTTTAAAAAATTTGATACAAATGAATAACTTACAACAATTGCAATTTGTTTAATTGGTTTTTGTACTGTATTTTATTAAAATATTTACTAAAAATATGTGTCATAGTGAGTGGTAGTTGGTGAATAGTGTAAACAGTTAGCAAAATATAGTTTTATAAAATGAATTTAAGTGGCATTAAGTTTTAATTAACTATTTAGTGGTTTTCTTGGAAAACA
>JAMZAV010016266.1:0-11107 GCA_024449915.1 Sweltsa coloradensis | reverse complement strand
AAAATTTTTTGTAACCTTAGCAGATGAGAGTCCATCCATTCAGATGTATAATGCAACTACAATTCAGAGATTAAAATGTACCTGTCCTATGGTCTAGTGGTTAAGACGTCCACCTGGAATGTGGGAGATCCGTGGTTCGATTCCCGGTTGGGGCGGACTTTTTAAATTTCAATGCAATATTAGCTTCAAAATGTAACCCTTATTCATAATTAAAATTTGCCTGATAACTTGTTTTAGGCCACCTATCAAAGGCACCTTTTGAAAAAAATCTCGCCTGTGGCGAAAAAGCCTGGTTTGCCCACCCAACCTTGTAGTTAACTTAAGTGTGACCCCCCCCCCCCCCCCCCCCCCCCACTAAGAAAATAGTTCCTACGCCGCTGCTCTTATGCCCACATTGACACCGTATGTCCTTGGCATTCCTTCACAGTGTCCCTTCAGCGTTGCGCATATAAATAGATGTTGTCTGTCCTGCAGTGTAGTGTTATTATTGGTGCCAAGTTTTCTTACACTTTTTAAATAGGTATAGACAATTATTGGTGTATCAACTGTTGCTTGATAAATCGGTGAAACATTATATTTTTCTATGTTGTACTTTTATATGATTTATAATTATATTACATCTACTGTACTACCTCAAAGTTGCAGGGAAAATTGTTGTTATTTTTTTACTTGCTAAACATTTGTATATACCAAAATATATTTTGAAGAAAAAAATGTATGCCTTGTCCTTATTGAATTCCCCTTTCTGTTATATCACAAATATGAAATAGGTATGTCATTGACTTCTCTCCTCTAATAAAAAAATTTGTCAGGGTTAGGTCCTATGATAAAAACAAAATTTTGAATAGGTAAGTTTCTCCGACAATTTACCGCTTTTAGACAGAACAAGTCATTTTACTTTCACCTCAAATACCTACCTCTGAATTGTCATGTCTTGTTTTATTTTAACCTGCAAGTGCAAGTCCTCGACTAGATCCCACGTTCAATCTCTCAGCACAGATAAAGTGTAATGATATTATCTGCGCCTAAAGTTTTATTTTGTGTGTGGGGGGGATACCACCACTTTAAGGCTGGGCTACACAGTGCGGTTGCTAGGCGACGGACAATCCGCAGCGGGTTAGCAAAATAAGGTCGACACATGGTTTTAGATGAAGGCGGCTGCACAGAGCCGGGCGGTTCGCATGCGGGAAAACTCCCGTAGCATGTCCAGCTCGATGCGGAGGGCCCGTCCCCGCAGACCAAGGTCAACACATTCAGTTGAATGAGAGCGACTACACCGTGCGGTTGCGGGTCTGCGATATTGCTCAAGGCCAATGTTGTTTTTACACTGGCCTCCCCGATTACCGCACGGAGAGTCCGCCATGTGTAGTCGTAGCCCATTCGACGGAGCATCCGCCCTGTGTAGCCCCAGCCTTAACTAAATTTTGAATTAGGTTTTCCGCTAACTCACCACTTTTGAGCATATCAAAAACAAACGTACATTTTATTTTGAATTTCTTTAATATTTTCTGTTCTGTTATATTAAATACAAAACATGCTCAGTACGTATGTTATATACCATGACCACGTTTATCACGCGAGGCGCCGAGCTTGATCCGGACTGGGTTCTAAGTTTACGTACTGACCTGAGCCCAGACTGGATTTGTCTGATAAACACCTTGGTCCGGACTGAGTTCAGTTTGGTTGAGAAGCCGAATCAGCTCGCTCTGTATGGGCTGAAACATGATAAAGGGGCTATTAACTCAAAAAATTATTTTTTACCACATGATCTATAGCACAATACTACACTAAAATGACAGTTTAAAAAATTATATCTTATAACTGTGATTTAACACGAATTTTTCAATTTTTTTGATCCAGAAATTTGCAAAAATTGGTGTTTTGGGAAATGTCTTGAATCGGCTTTAACCTGCTTCTTTTTTGGTCCACATAGATACTATAGAGCATAGTACCAATCTAAAATGCCCACTTTTTACATCGTGCCTTGAAACTGTGCCCAAATATACCCTCAAACACCAAAAACATGCATTCCAAAATCACACCCCATCTTGGTAATCAGCATAGCCTATTTTGACCGAACTACTTGCCCAAATTACAAAACAAAATATAGAGAATTTACAGAAAAGGCTGTCGAGTACGTCAATAATGGCCAATATTTTTTTGGATCAAAATCCTCCAAGGTCACTGGGCATAAAGATCGTCCCCATGTTATTTCTTATGGGAGATTTTTACCGATGGGACCTAGCTCGAAAAATGTTATGTTTTTGTTAGGTCATGTGGCCCCAATAATTTTTCTGTTACTTGATAAATTCATTACTAGTTAGCCTGAATGAAATACATTTTTTTAGTTGAGCTGTTAAATACCTACCCCTTTAAACGCAAGGAAACTAAACACACGCTTGCATCCATCTTTCTTCGTAAATCATCCAATCACAGCGCCTCATTCCAGTCCAGACTGAAAGTTTCTGATAAACATTTATGAAATATATGTATATATTTCTTTGTGTACATGTATGCGCATCTACAATAACAAAAATCAAAGGCTTTCATATAACCATGGGAATACATGCAAAAATGTTTTTTTAAAGTTTAAAAATTCGCGCATTAAAAATAAAAATTCGCGATATTTCGTTATTTCCCCCCAAAAAACAATTTAATAATGCACAAATAAAATAAAGTAGTAAAAAAACTAGTTTTTATTATTTGCTACAATTCAGAAATTAAAGTCCGCCCCAACCGGGATTCGAACCACGGGTCTCTCACATTCCAGGTGAGCGTATGTATAATGCAGCTACAGTTGAGAGATTGAAATCTACCCGTCTTGATGGTCTAGTGGTTAAGACGCTCACCTGGAATGTGGGAGACCCGTTTTTCGAATCCCAGTTAAAGCGGACTTTTTTAATTTCTGAATGTAGTAAATAATCTAGGTGCCCGTTAGGGCGCCGCAGCCAAGCCGCGGTGCGCTACACACTCAAGCACCTTATACACCAAGCAGAGTTGGGGTGATTTCGAGGTGTTACCCAGCCGTCATGTAACGTGATGTGAACTTGAAAACTATCACAATCGAGGGGATTTAGGTACCTGACAACACATGCCAAATTTTTTTGGGGGTACGACCATTCCTTCTTGGTGAAAAATGGCTTGAAACATGCTCAAAATCACTTTAAGGATGTTAGCTACTGCTAACATCTAATTCGTCAGTTTCAATCGGCCCGCGATTCTGACCAGACGGGTGGGGCTACAATGTTCATATTTAACATGGACATTAAGGTTATAGTAAATAGTAATATAGGCTCTTTTGAAAGAAAAAGTTGAAAAAATTTGCTGGAAGGCTTCCAAATAAAGGTTTTAAATAAGCCTTAAACACTAGGCATACAATCAACAAGTAACCATAGTTACTTGACACCTTGTTGACGGTATAAGCAGAGTTAGGCGGGAAAGTGCGATACGTAAACAAATGGAGGACATTTTAAATTTTGCTTCTATGTGTGAAATGAGAAAAGTTGTCATTATACTCTCATAAAACAAATCAGAAACCGTCCCTGACCTAGGCCCAGATGTAGAAAATTATTTATAATACAACAGTGTAGGTCTAAAGTTCCATTAGGCTATAGGACTAGATAAAATTATTACTTACATTACATGTTTGACAAGCCTAGCCAACCCTAGGCCAGCACAACATAGTTCTGACACACTTCCCGCACAAATAACTAGTTTTGATTAGGTACTAAAAGCCTAATGCAGATAAACAATAGTATGATTGTCCACCAAGGCTATACAAAAATGTTCCGAAATAATACACATATTCTTTTCTTTTTAGCCATGTTGAGCCATGATCAAAGTCAGCTTGCTACTACTAGTCAGGTTCACTATGTATTTTCGTGGGATTTTTTTGGAGATTAGCAAAGTGCCATATTTTTGGAAAGCTTGAAACGTCAGGAATTCAAAAATCCATGTTTACATTTGCTCAGATGTTCATTTAGCCGCCATTTTGGATAATCAAAATGGCCGCCCGAAAATATTAATTTAACTATATCTCGGCTTCCAAGTGACATAGAAAGTTCATATAAAATGCTCTTACTATGTTTTAACACCAAAAATATTAAAATCAAAGTTAAAATTTGTAAATATGCAGCACGGCTGCCATTTTGAATTTAAACTATAGCTGACCCTAAAATACAAATTTCACTATAATTAAGCTTCCAACTGACATAGAGAGTTCATGTTAGTTGTTACTACAATGTATTTACACCAGCAATATATTATTAAATGTTTACATTTGCATAGATGCCTCTATGGTCGTTTTTTTAACTTTAAAAATTGGCGACCAGAAATAAAACTTGCTTGATAGCTCGACATGTAATTGTCTAAGAACGTTGGTGAAAAAGGCTCTTAATTTGAGTTAATATCATAAATAACCATAAATCCCTACTAAAAATTGCTTACATGCCCATATCGCCGCCATTTTGGATTTTAAAATGACCACCGTCAAACGAGAATTTCATGATATCTCGGCTTCCAAGTGACATAGAAGGTTAATGTAAAATTCTTCTTCTATGTTATAACATCAGGAAGATAAAATTTATATTTAAATTTGCAGACAAGTCAATTGTGTTGCTATGGCCGCCATTTTGGATTTTAAAATGGCGTCCGATACGTAAGAATAACGTAAATCTCTCTTTGTACGTTTTAAAATCTGGAATATATTCATCTACGCCTGCATCTACATAGATTACTCTGAAGCTGGCACTTTGAATTAAAAATGGCCTCCCTTTATCATCAAAATTTTAAAGAACAAGCATATGTTTCAACATCAAGAAAAGGAATCTTGAAGTTTACATATTTTGCACAGTTCATTTAAAGTGATGATTTCATTTTGTCGGACTACTGGAATTTACAAATGATTGGATTAATATAAAATACTAGTAGTAGTAGTAGTAGTAGTAGTAGTAGTAGTAGTAGTAGCAGCTAATTTTTAGTAGTTTAGTGGTAGTTGGATTTATTTGTAGCACAAAAGTAAGGAGAATGAAATGTAAGGTACTGATCGCAGTATTTTTACAGTCATACTTTTCAGAAGTTAAAAGCTATGAATTATATTTTAAGTATATGTGAAATTATGAAATTATTTGCATTGAGAAAACATTATCTTCTTTATCTTCATTACACTAGAACTCATCTTCATCACTGTCACTGTCAGCAATAACAATGCTGCCGTCATCGTCATTTTCGCATTCGGTGTCCCACAATCAAAGTTCTGTACATGGTAATTATTCTTTCTGTACATGAACATTTTGCGTGGAGCAATTGGTTTTGCATTGGCATCTGACCAACTCGATGATAGCCTGTGGTGCTGAAGAACATTTGTAGTAACTGATGGCAGCATCTCCATCTGTATCCTTACAGTAACTGAATTTTGAGGGGTCAATAAGCTGTTGCTGCATGACTGTGGCTTGACACCATACCTGGCTTTGTATCTGCACGCGCTTGATGTGTTCTTCGAGTGCAAAAAATGTAGGTGGTAACTTGTTGCTTTCTCATTCTGCGAGTTGTTTGCAGAACAGATGTCAACTTAGATCAGGTATGCTTCTGATGTAGAGACTTTCGGACAGTACATTGAGCAAACAAAGTTTCCCAGTTCGTCTTTCACCTCCTACTGAAGATCACCTTCCATGGACGGTTTCATCAGCGTTCAAGTACAGTTGAAACCATTTGGTGTAACCTATTCCTGAGAACTTCCCAACGTTGTCCGCTTCAGTGAACGCGTGGAATATAGGTATAAAGCTTGCGCTTTGTCCGTGCCTAGAGCTCTCCTGATTGGTTCTATGTCCACCATACCGGATACCATCGAGTGTAGCGTTTTTGCACAGCTTGTCATAGTTTGCGAGAGCCAGAACCAAAATATCTGTATCAGGAGTGAAGAATATCAGTTCGTTGATATCAAATTCGTAATCCTGTCGTTGAAACTTTGTGCAAGATTTCTTACTGTTTTGAGTATACCTACTTTTCCCGTCATTTTCTGGAGAAGAACCATTCCGTCAACAACGGTGATTCTCGGATTTGTTGATGAAAAGGGTCGTTGCACACTGGTTCCTGGAGTTTCTGTCTGCCCATTGCTTTCGTCAGTATTTGCCAACTTCTGAAGATATTGTATCAGCTTAGATTTGTCATTACATGGTAACATTGACCCATCTGGAGCAAAAAGTGCTCTCGGAGTTAATGTAAACTCAAAGTTACCAACAGCATTCTTTTGGTCAATATCTCTGTTTTGTCAGCTCAAAACCATCAGGTGATCATATAGATCTTTGGTTTCACGCAGTCGCAGGTCAACTGTCTGGTTACAAAGCTTTATCAATTGCTGTTTTGCTTCCAGACATGTACATCTTGTTCTTTTTTTGACTGGGGCCCACAGGCTGACATCTCCATTGATGCGTTCAGGGACGTAGCTTTAATAAAGTTTCTAACCAGTTTCATCAGCATTCAAGATATTCTGAACACACTCTTGTGGTACACATGCATTTGTGATGAACTTGTACAACATGTCCCTTTCAACAGCAATAGGACAGACGTTGCTGCAAGTCGGTAATTGGGCCACTGTCTGCTCTTCGTAAACGATCCAATTTCTCTAAGCCCTATTCACATCATGTAGCACCAACCTAAATGATTTGTGCAAATGAAAAGATAAATTAATTTATTCTCATGTAAAAACTGCATGTTAAATCATCTATCAAAAACAAATAAAAGCTAAAATTCAAGTTATTCCTACTATCGGACGCCATTTTAAAATCCAAAATGGCGGCCATAGCAACACAATTGACTTGTCTGCAAATTTAAATATAAATTTCATCTTCCTGATGTTATAACATAGAAGAAGAATCTAACATTTACCTTCTATGTCACTTGGAAGCCGAGATATCATGAAATTCTCGTTTGACGGTGGTCATTTTAAAATCCAAAATGGCGGCGATATGGGCATGTAAGCAATTTTTAGTAGGGATTTATGGTTATTTATGATATTAACTCAAATTAAGAGCCTTTTTCACCAACGTTCTTAGACAATTACATGTCGAGCTATCAAGCAAGTTTTATTTCTGGTCGCCAATTTTTAAAGTTCAAAAAAACGACCATAGAGGCATCTATGCAAATGTAAACATTTAATAATATATTGCTGGTGTAAATACATTGTAGTAACAACTAACATGAACTCTCTATGTCAATTGGAAGCTTAATTATAGTGAAATTTGTATTTTAGGGTCAGCCATAGTTTAAATTCAAAATGGCAGCCGTGCTGCATATTTACAAATTTTAACTTTGATTTTAATATTCTTGGTGTTAAAACATAGTAAGAGCATTTTATATGAACTTTCTATGTCACTTGGAAGCCGAGATATAGTTAAATTAATATTTTCGGGCGGCCATTTTGATTAGCCAAAATGGCGGCCATACGAACATCTGAGCAAATGTAAACATGGATTTTTGAATTCCTGACGTTTCAAGCTTTCCAAAAATATGGCACTTTGCTAATCTCCAAAAAAATCCTACGAAAGTCGTTTTTTACGACATAGTGAACCTGACTATACACACAATGTCGAAGCAAGGTGTCGAATATGAGCGTGATCATCTGTTTGTTTACATAATTGCAACAATCAAATCATTTCATGCAACTCGTCTTTCGATTGTCCTGCGTTTATGAAGGCACTGCCATCTAGAATAAATATAGAACGTTTTCGAGCTCTTGTCTGGATTTCGTGAACCTCACCCCACGTAAATAACAGCCCATGACGTTTTCCACGATACCGTTCAAGAATACCAATTCCTTCGAAAACGAAAACGACTTCGTTTTCTAATTGCGTTTTCAACTCATCTCCCACGAACTCAAGAATTGGGGTCCAGTCCTTATACCGTCGTTATACCATGGTTATACCACCTATACCCAGGATGTACATGAATCCGGGTCTAGATATTTTACATCCTTTTGTTATTGCTAATACCATAGAAATTAAATCAACTTTGATAAAATTATAATATTTTAACAAATAATTTTACAATGGAACTTGAAAAAGTAATGAGATCACACAGATAACAAAAACTTGTAGAAATACAGCCAAAACCTTACACACTCAAAAGAAATGAGATCTAAAAAAAAGGGGCAAGCTCATCTTCCCTTCCACATTTGCGCATTCTTAATTCATAAACGTACAGTGTCCCATAACAGCATCCTCGAAAAGCTTGGCAAAATAAAATTTGCATGTTATTACGTTTAAATTAATTAGAAAAAAGAACTTGGTTGAACTATTACGTTTAAATTAATAATCGCAAATTCTATTTTGCCAAGCTTTTCGAGGATGCTGTTATGGGACACTGTACGTTTATGAATTAAGAATGCGCAAATGTGGAAGGGTAGATGAGCTTGGCCCTTTTTTTAGATCTCATTTCTTTTGAGTGTGTAAGGTTTGGCTGTATTTCTACAAGTTTTTGTTATGTGTGTGTAACAATTACACCTACGGGAGTTTTTCCCGACTAACCAAATCGAGAAACTAGTTTTTAATTACCTGTATCAAGAACTCCAGGACCATTTTTTATGATTAATTTAAAAGAAAAACAAGCACATGTGAGAATCAGTTATAATTTTCAGCTCAATTTCAGACTACAGTTTTCAAAGTTTCTGACAGCTTTTATCAGAAATAATTTCGACTACCCGGCACCTCCACCAAAATTACGAAATAATACATTTTTTGTGTAATGTCGATATTTTGATATGAAGTACTTTGAGCTTACTCGCGTACAAACGATTATTACGATCTCACAATCGCGTTGTATGACCCGAGGTCCCGGCACCTCCACCAAATGTACCAGCCGCGATTAATTTCATTTCACCTCCACCAAAACTTTGGGGAAAAAAATCGTTTTGAAATTTCGTTACCTAATTCGCGTGAAAAGAAATAATTGCTTATTTCTCCACTAGTTCGCGAAAATTCGTGAATTGGAAATTAGTACAAATCAATCACAATTCAGATGATGAATGTACAAATTGAATTTGAAGGGATTATTGCAACTTAAAAACAATCGTGAATTTCGTTATCAAGAAAAGAAACAGAAAGATCCTCTTATCATTTTTGTGCTGATTTGTCTGTGACCTTGTTAGTCATTATGATAAGCACTTAAATATAATGGTGGTATGGTGGTATATAATCTGTCTCCAAATTTGAACGGCCTTTGTATACAAGATCGTTACAAATCTTGAAGGTAGGCCTACACTTCAATTAAGTTATTCCTAGTTTGATACTTACTGATATTTACACTGAAAAACGGAAGGGCGAAGGTTTATTTTATTTTTGATTTAATATTGGCAGGGCGTTACCGGCTTGGTGGTCCAGATGGCTGAGGCGCCCACATGGAATGATAACCGGGCTCAAATCTCATTCGGTCTGGATTTTTTATTTCTTTATTGTGTTAATCCACGTTAAGCTTGTTAAGCCACGTTAAGCCACTTTAAGTCACGTTAAGCCACGTTAAGCTACGTTAAGTCACGATAAGCCACGTTAAGCCACGTTGAGAAATAATTATTCGATTGCGCTCAAAAACGTGGCAGTTCTAAGTTCAGAGATTTCGATGGCCTTCAGAAAATGTCATTGCAATTGGAATATCGGTTTAGCCGGAATCGTGGTAACAAACACAAAAATACAAACAGAAAAAAAAAGAAACAAAAAACATAAACATTCCGGATTTTTTTCTCCAGTGTAGTGCAATAGAATCTTCGCTACGCTCATCCAATGAAACACCGATCGATTAATCAATATAATATTGCAGTGGCAATGGTTTTAGTTGTTGTAGGCCTACGACAATATGTGGTGACATGAATCAACTTGATAATGCACATGGCTATGTTGTGATTGTTAAAATCAATGGGCTCAACTCAATCCTGTTGTATTGTTAAATTACCTAGCAAATACAAATTAACAAGCAAATACCTGACAGACGTGATCGAGGACTATTCTCGTCTTAGCCTACTTTTACTTTACACCACTTGGAAGGACTGTCAATATGGTGAGTCTCATACCTCTAACACAGATAGATCTAATATGTAGGCCTTATTCGTTATTGTAATGTTGGACATCTTAGATTAAGGGTTGACTCAAGAAACACGGACAAGTGAACAACTATTTTTACAATTTCAATGACTTTTTTCAAGTCTTCAACTTCTACGAGGGGACACTAATAGAAATAGATTTTCTATATTCTATATTATATTCACGAAATTGATAATTTCTGTATTGATTTCCAAATAATTCAAATGTATATCTCTTTAGAATACAATAGGTGTGGGAAGTATATTATGCACTTGATCGAAATAAAGAATAGTCACTATAAGTAGGTTCTATAGTATACCGACAGTGTTGGCTCGGGCGCTAAGCGCTCGACTCTGATTCGGGAGGTCCCGGGTTCGAATCCCGTCGAGACCGGCAATCCTGACTGAAGGTTTTTTCCGAGGTTTTCCTCAGTCGTTAAGGCGAATGCAAGGGATTGAGTCCTCTTAAACAGCCCTCGGACATCCCTTCACAATTTCCTATCCGCACATACCTAGTTCACCTGAAGAGGGGCTAATCGCACCCTATAACAGGTTTCCCACGATAAAAAAAAAAAAAAAAAAAAAAAAAAAAAATTTATAGCTTGTGAAGAGCTGTCGGCATCGTTGTGCACGCCGATTACCTAATTAGTTTGTTGCCTGGCTGGATCGGTATTCATGCCGATAAAGAAGCTGTTGTCGGAATCTTCAGTGACGACAGTGAAGTTCTATGTCTGGACTGGTATGGTGATGTAGACGATGTAGTACAGGCCAGTTAGACAATTTTTGGGCAAAACCCAGACATTTAATGTTCCTCAAATATTATTGCTGGAATACGTTCAGGGGATGTCCCTGATCAAAAAACTCAAGTTCCCAAAAAATCCCACTTGGGGAAAATCCGCCATCTTGAAAAAACCTACACCTGAAAGTGAGTATCCTACACCTGAAAGTAAGTATCCTACACCGAAAGTACGTATCCTACACCTGGAAGTGAGCATCCTACACCTGAACGAAGTATCCTACACCTAAAAGTAAGTATCCTAC